>BSBK01001104.1:597500-889425 GCA_027943335.1 Chamaecyparis obtusa
ATCCTTTGTTTCCATTTTAAAACTCGAGCAATGGAGGTCTACAAACTCTTTTCCTTTTCAAAGAAACAAACTTCCTTATAAAATATAATATGCAATAAAAAGAACCACATTTAATAAAAGCCTTTTTCCTTCACTCCAACATTTCCATGCACTTAATCCACAGGCATACACCTACAAGAAAAACTAACTTTTTTTTACCATGGAGGCTCACCTCCCAACCTAGGCCTCTAAGAGACCACCCTCGAACTTGGGGAACCAAGGATAAATGGTTTACATACAACCCATACCAGCTATAATAATACAATAATAAACAACAATAAACTTCCATCCACGGCTTCACAAAAGGTCTGCAAATGACCCAAAACATGCGGTGAAGGTGGACCAAATACCCATAAAGAGAAATCCAAGAAATCAAGTAACACTCTGCATTCACAAGGCCTTAAAATAATACTTCACAAATTCTTTCATATGCACAACAACAATAACCTTATGACCCCCAAAATCTCATATCAAAACATGGCATCATGGAGCCCATACTCCGTGTTTTATCCCTCTCCTCCAAGAAGACAGACTCTACACTCAAGGGCTGTCCAAAAATTCCCTTCACCCCCAAGGTTACTCTTCCCTCCCAAGGGTGAGTGTTCCTTGAGGCTCCCATTAACATAATACACCACAAACTACTTCACATTACAACAAGAACAAAAACATGAAAACTGCATTGCAACCTCATACAAACCTACTCTACAATTTCATTCATATTCAACATGTAAGAACAAAAAAAATAAGGAGTGCTTCCACCAACCTAAGTCCAAGATTATGGCAATGGATTTTGAAGAAGAGTTTCCCTTTTGTCCCAATCCTTTCTCCAAGATCTTCAATAACTCTAGCAATCTCTAAAGATAGAGAGTGGGTAATAAAAAATACAAGTTCCTCCAAAGTCCCTCTAAAAGGATTCCTACCAACTTCCCAACCCACTATCATAAAGAGGGTATGGCTCAAGAAGGTAATTTTCTCCATCCTTGTCTCCCTTCATAAATGAGATGGAGACCAAGAATGGAAAAAAGGGGACGTGCTTGTCCCCTTTTTCAAAACCCAAAATTCGTCACTTGACTTGAGAGGCAATTTAGATGGCTCATAAATGAGTTATGGGCTCTATTTTGACCAAACTATAACCCCCAACCCATATTATACCAAGTGGGGTAGCTAAAATTGACCTAAACTACACGCTAGGAGCTCATTTAATCCTCCAAAAATCCCCTTCAAGTTTACATACGAGTTCCACAAGATTTGACCCAATTTATGGCTTCCTAACCAAGGGGTCTACATGGGAACACTATATGATAACCTTAGGGTAAGTGTCACACTCCATCCTGCTCACAATGTCTTTTCATGCCAACACAATGCATATTACAAGTGTCAAGTGACACTACAAATTTACACATCACATATACACATGACAAGACCATAAGGATAACACATATTTATAATTTATAATTAATACAATCATAAAAAATCATAGTTACAAATAAAATACATAACAATGAGGTTTTGTCCCTTCATTAGACACAACCTTGGTTTTCACTGATTTCACAATGGTCTAACCTTGGTTCCTTGATTTATTTTCATGGTCAAATTTCCTGCACAACTAAATCCAAATAGAAGTAGTCCAAGAAAACCATACATAAAATAATTTACATAATTGACAACATTTAACTATAATTTTTTTACAATTGCATTCACATAATTCACCATTAATCTAAACAATATTTTCAATACAATTTCTACATGAAATAGATTTACTCACAAAAGCATGTGCATAATCAAGTCATCATATAATTTCACATGTTAGTATAGTTTAACTATGAAAACTATAATTTCATTGCATCGTAATAATCATCTTAATCAATCCATTAAAATGCACCATCATAAAATAGCATAAAGTCCTCATCATAGAAATCACAAGTACCAAATCAATCCTAATATAAAGTCTATCAAATCCACTGATAGGAAATATATGTTAGATAGGTCTAAATATACCCTACACAAGTGTAGAAAAATAACATAAGAAAAATGTATCACAATCAAATGTGACCCAAATCCTATCATGTAGAGTAATCATCCATAATGCATAAAAATTGAGTATCAAATACTATGTCCAATATAAAAATAAAATTAATGCTATGACAGGTTGGGGTAGGGCCTCACATCCTCCCCCTCTAGGCATGAACTCCCTCCTAGAGTTCATAAAAAAAATGGGGGTACTGTGATCTCATCTACATTGCATCCTCCCATGAAGTTGTAACCTCATCATAAAAATCCTATTAGACTCTAACCTGGTCCAGCTCTCAGCCCCAAAGTACCTACGTTCGGTGTGCCAATATATGAATGGGACCCAAAGCTAGCTGCCTGTTTGACTCCACCTATAAGAAATCCCAATCTATAACACAAGACTCATCATAAACCATATTTTATCAATACACAAACATGAAACACATCATGGATGCATGACATGCTAGAAAATATGCAACTGGTCCTATCCTCTCTAAGATCTCAAAAGGTCCAAGAAAGAAAGGTGTGAGCTTAGAACCCTTTCCAAAATGAATTGGACTCTTATGTAGTCACACTCTCAAAAAAAATCTATCACCAACCATATAAACATGATCAGTCCTCTTTGTAGCTGCATACTTCTATCTATCCCAAGCCTCTCTAAGGTGCTTCCTAATCAAGACTACATGTCGCTCCATCTCATAGACTAACTGCGATCCAACAACTACCCTATCCTCAATCCTATCCCAACTCAAAGGCATCCTACAGGGCCTACTATACAAGGCCTAATATGGTGGCATACCTAATGACATATGATGCCCATTATTACAGGAAAACTTGACTAAGTGTAGGTACTCCTCCCACTTGACAAGATGGTCCATCAAATACATGTGTACCATATCCTCTAACACCTAGTTGAATCTCTTTTTTTGTCCATCTGTCTTAGGATGGTAGGTTGTATTGAAATTGAGCATGGTACCTAATATTTCCTGCAACTCTCTCCAGAATGATCATGTAAAGAGAGAATCCCTATCAGAGATGATCTTACAAGGAATGTCATGAAGTCTAACAATATCTTGCAAGAACACCTGAGTCACTGCTGGTGCTATGAATGCAATAGAAATGGGTAAAAAGTGAGCCACTTTGGTCAACTTGTCAATTGTCACCATGATGGCATCATGGTGGAAAGATGACATAGGAAGACCAACAATAAATTCCATAGATATGGTGTCCCACTTCCACTCGGGTATGTCATGAGGTTGAAGAAGCCCACCAGGATGGTGGTGCTATGCCTTAACTCTCTGACACTCAAGGCATTGGGCTACTAACTTTGTAATGTGTTTCCTCATGCTTGGCCAATGGTAAAGCTCTCTCAAATCTGAATGCATCTTCTTGACTTTTGGATATTTTGCATAAGGTTCTTTATGAGTCTCAATCAAAATGAAGTCATGCAATCCCCTAGAAGTAGATACATAAATGCCTCCTCTATGACATAAAAGTCCACCAGGATCTAATGAGTAATCCGCATACTTCCCTTCGAGGGGTCTGTGAGTTCGGACCAACTGAAAAACCTCTACATACATCTTGTCCTCATGAAAGTGATGTAGTATATGCTCCCTCAAATCTCTATTAGTTGAGATAGAATAAAGCTCATTTTGTATCCTACTTAAATAATATGCAACCACGTTCTCTTTTCCCTTGATGTAATGAACATCAAAATCATACTATAACAATAAATCCATCCATCTCTTCTATTGAGCATCAAATTTTGGCTAAGTGAATATATACTAAAATTTTTGATGATCTGAATGAAGCTCAAATTCATGTCCTAAGAGAAAGTGATACCATCTCACTAAAGTGTGCATCACTTTTGCAAGCTCAAGGTCATGAGTGGGGTAGTTCAACTTGTGAGTCTTAAGTTTCCTAGACTCATAGTCTATAGCTCACCCACCCTACAAAATAACTACCCCTAAACCATCCAAGGAAGAATATGTGCAAACCACAAATTTTTTTGAAGGATCTGATGCTACAAGAATAGGTGCACTAGTAAGTGATTTCTTAAGTTCTTGAAAGGCCCTCTCATACTTCTCTGTCCACTCAAACTTCTTTCCCTTTCACTGCATGGATATAATAGGATGTGCCACTCTAGAGAATCCTTCAACAAAGTGTCTATAATAACCTACTAACCCCATGAAACTCCTAACCTCAATCACAGTGGTTGGCACTAGCCAATCCATGACAACTCTAATCTTTGATGGATAAACTAGAATTCCATCACCTGAGATGACATGGCCTAAATATCTAACCTATGATATAAAGAATGCACACTTGGCCAAATCACCATACAACTAATTATCTCTCAAACACTACAATACCTACCTCAATTTATCTTCGTTCTCCTTCTCATCATGAGAATATATCAATATATCATCAAGGAACACTACCAAAAATTTGTGAAGGAATGTGCGGAATACTCCATTAATGAGACTCGTGAATATGACAGGAGCATTCGTGAGACCAAAAGGGACTACAGTTGAATTCATAGCGGCCATATCTCATATGAAATGCAGTCTTATAGATATCACTCTCTACAATCCTCAACTGATGGTACCCTGACTTCAGATCTATCTTTGAGAAAACACAAGAACCCTAAAGTTGGTCGAACAAGTCACCAATCCTAAGAATTGGATACTAGTTCTTAATGGTTAATTTGTCCAGCTATCGGTAATCAATGCACAACCTAAGAGATCCATCCTTCTTCATGACAAAGATAACTGGTACACTCAAGGAGAAACACAAGATGAATGTGAACCTTCTCTAAAATCTCCACTAAATGAATCTTGATCTCATTAAGCTCATTAGTTATCATCTTGTATGCTTCTCTAGATACTGGTGTGGCTCCAGGATCAAGATCTATATGAAAGTCAACTTATCTATGGGGAGGCATACCAGGTAACTCAAAAGGAAATATATTTTGAAATTCTTGAAGAATAGTTTGATCATCAAGTGAAGGTTCCTTTTCCTCCTCATCCTTCCTATCACTTATAGTGATAGAAAATAATTGGCACCCCTTCTGCATGCTCCACTTAAGCTACATGGTAGATATCACATGAATAGATATATGACTTTGAATCCTAAAAATAATTATGGGACTATCGTGGTCATCTAAACACTCAACCCTTTTTTGATGACAACCCATCTTGTCTCTAAGGGTATACAACCAATCCATGCCAAGGACAATGCCATAGGATCCTATGGGTGTAATGTGAAGGTCTTCTATAATGGTCATGTCACCAATCTAAATATGGAAATCCTTAACCAAAGAGGTAATAGATACTCTAGATCCTAAAGCTAATTGTACCTCCCATCTAACATCTTTCCTAGTTTCCAATAGCCCGCAATGCTCCACAACCAATGGAGAGATAAAATAGTTCATAGCTCCTAAATCAAGTAAGATGGTAATGCTACTAACTATGATTATACATGTGGCCTGATGCTCTACCTAATGGTTATCAACTACTGCAAATACCCTATGGGACCTATCCATGTCCACAATTGTAGGCTCTGAAGTAGCCACTTGCTAACTACCTGCCATTTAACCCTGTGGACACTCTCTAGCTATGTGCCCCATGATACCATGTGTATGATATGGCCCATGTGATTGAATTTTTTCTCCATATGTCCTAGAATACTATTGTCCTCCTGTCCTACTAGACCCACTAAAACCACCCTGGTGGACTGTTGAGTCCCAACCGGAGGTGCAAATGAAGTTTGAGGTCGTTGATCTCTCTTAGGACCCTTAATTGCCACTGCTTTGGCTTAGAGCCCTGATGACCCTGTTATGTCCTCTATTTTTCATTTTTTTGAGGCTAGTGTTGAATGTGAGGTGTTATGTAGGACCTTGATGAATGTTTGTTACCCTTCTAGTGGGGTTTCTGAGACTAGGATGCCTAGGGAGGGATTACAGTTTTGAAACCTATCTCATGAATTATGTGCTTTATCATGGACCTCCTTATCTATTAATTCTCTCTCCACAACATCTCAAAAATTAACAAGATTTGCCATGATAACCATCCCCGATATAGTTGTATTCAGTCCCTTGATAAAGAGGTTAATCTACAACTTCTCATCCTTCATTTAATCTACATAAGGGAGAAGTTCAAAAAAATTTCTCTCATACTGAGACATTGTGAGTCCCCTCTATTGTAGGTCATGGAACTCATCTATATGATGTTTTCTAAAGTTTCTAACAAATACCTGCCCCTGAATCTATCCATGAAGGTATCCTAAGTGATAGTGTCTATAATCAAGTTTCTCTTATACTCTTCCTGTCTCCACCAAGTAAAGGTTGATCCTCTTAGTAGGTATATCATAAAATGTTCCTTAAGATTGCTCCCATAAGGAAACAATACAAAGCACCACTCTAAGCTCAAAAGCCATAACTTAGTCTCAGTCCCACAATAGATCCTATAAATAAGGGTGGTTGGAGGAAAAGTAGATCTCGGATCTGATCCCTTGTATCCTTGGGTGCTCTCTCAACCTCTCAAGGAACTATCTCTAGTGGTGGTGTGGGCATATGAATGTACTCAATCTCATGGTCAGCTTGATCCTCTACAAGTCTAGGAGGAGTAATCCTACTCCGCTCTCTAGCTGAGGACCTATGATCCTCTGAACCCTGATGCTTAACCACCAGTGGTAACCTCTTTTGAATAATGCCACCAAGGTTCTAAAGTGAAATCAAAATATCCTAATTTGGACTCAGAGGTGGTTTAGGAGGTGGGTCTTGATCCCTTATGGGAACCTCTACCTCCTGCTCTATATTCTCTTGTACCAAGGGGGGCACGTCTACAACCTCATCCACAATCACGAGGTTACCGCATAATTGGAGGCATCCTACACAATCATTGAAATATCTAAGTTGAAATGTAATGGTTTAAGGTTCCTAGTGTTGAACCATGCTTTGATACAAAAATATCATGCCCAAAATTTAAGGGAAAAAACACACCAACTTTTTTTTATTTTTTTACACAAGATAAATTTACTAATGTTGCACATTAAAAAGATTAAAATGTTTACTAAAGGTTGATACTAGAATGATGTTGCTAGATTAACTAAATTACATTAAGGAATAACTAGATTAAGGTTGACAGGGAGATCAAGGGGAATCATGACAAGCGTAGACTGACTCGTCAACATCCCACAATCGAAAAAAAATCAAGGTCTAACCAGGGTCTACAACTGGTTGGGTCAAATTATTTAATTCTAGCTAAAATTTACTTATTATTTTTCACTTAATCTTTTAATGAAATCCTCCGAAGGATATTTCCATGATTACCCTAGTCACCTTAATTATTTAAAAAATTTACTCACAACATAATTAAAGGCCTCTTTAAGATTAACCTTTTATTTAAGTTTAATTAATTCAATTAGATTAATTAAAATCTTCTAATAAAATCCATCTTTACTAGCCAATTAATTAATTAACAATTTAACCCCTAAATAAATTCATTTTAATACTTTAACCCATAACGTTCAATATTATAACTAATAAATTCATTTTTGTGACTAAGCGTTAAAACATTTAAAGGTCAAATTAAATTGCTTAAGTACGAAAAAGGTTTATTATATCCATTTTAACAAAACTAGTCAACAATTAATTAATAGTTTCCAAGTCCAACTAATTAAATTTCAATGAAAAGAACAATTAAAATATATTGCTAAAATAAAATCGCCAAATACAAATTTAAAAGAAATGAAACTTACACCTCTCTAAATAAAAATCACTTTTGGGATAAAATAAAAGCATGAACTTTAAATAATAGAATAAAAAGGGAAGCCCTAATTAGGGCATGATCCAAGTGGGTTAAAAAAAAGGGAAAAAAAAAGAAAATTTATTTTGAATTCTCTCTCTCTCTCTCTCTCTCTCTCTCTCTCTCTCTCTCTCTCTCTCTCTCTCTCTCTCTCTCTCTCTCTCTGTGTTCTGCAAACCCTAACTCAAAATTAAGGTTAGGGCTCATTTCTCTCTTCCAAAATTTCTTCCTCTTTCGTCTCTCTCTTCTCACTTTCTTCTTAGGGTTGCATGTTTAATGGAGAGGGTATTGGAGATGAAGAAAGTCTCAACAATACCAAAGGTATAATCTTTCATTTCTTTGATGTTTATTATTTTTTTCTTGTGTTAATGACTTAGTTTTTTTTGTTTTGAAATGTTAATAATAATAAAGAAAAAATTACTTTACACTACATTAATGTCGGCCTTCTACCGCGGCCACGGTAGTGGCATTTCTACTATCTGCAACCCTCCTGTGGCAATGGAAGCCACATGAGGCCAAGAGGTGAGGGATTGGGGCCGAGCCCCATCTGAACCCCCATTTATTTTAATATTTTCTTTAATATTTTTAAAAAATAGAGTTATATATATATATATATATATATATATATATATATATATATATATATATATATATATATATATATATATATATATATTATATATATATATATATATATATAACAGTTATATATACACACACACACATGCTTACATAACTAATTATGTTCATTTACTATATATATATATTTAATTTTTTATCGGTAAAAGGCCAATGCAAGAGTTATTTTATTAAATATAAAATAAGGTACATTAATCTCCATTTAGTGCGAGCACTGGTAGGAAAGAATGGAGAAGAAAACCTCCAGTCTTGCCCAGGATGGATGTCCATTTCAGTTCATCAATAGAAAGGCTTAACCTTATTACAATCATATTTGATAGGGGCATTCCCCTATTTACATATAGGGATGATGGGTACCATCCCCTTTTTACAAATTACAAACATAATATCTTCCTCTAATTTGAGGGTTATCATGGATTCCACCTGAGTGGTTACATTATACAGGGCCCATGACCTCTATGTAGCACAATATCTCTTTTTTAACCATTTTCCTAATCCATCCTCCATGAACAACCAATGCTCTATTAGAAATCTGGTGTTCTACACACGAGGTTCCTACAAAATATTTCCTGCAAAAAAGACTATGCATGTAGTACATTCACTTGTTAGTCTATGATAAAATAACAAGCTTTTATGACCATTAGGGTATCATGAATCATCAAGAGAATTAATTTTTTTGTCTTATATTGCCCTCTTTCTTTCACTATGTTAATAACTATGTATTTAGTCTTATGGTACTTACCCTATCTTCTTAGGCAACTTATTAAAATTAGCAATGCTTTTTCCATTTTAATAGGAGTCTTCTAAAATGGGATGGGTTAGAATGTTTTTGTACTTTATCCTAGGCCTGCTGAAACCTCTCTCTAGGATCTACCTAGCCTCTCCCCCTATAATATCCAACATACAGATTAATCAGAACTTCTATCCCTTTAATAGTGTCTCTAAGCTAGCCCTTTAATTGACTAAGCATATTCTCAAAATGTTAATATCTAGCTATTTTTACACTCTAAAATTCTCATATCAGACTTGTGGTCCTACTATTTGGCACCTTATATGTTAATTGGTGTTATGATGTCACATAAATGACATGGGTGAGATGAGTGTAAATATATATTCATTTATTTGTGTTCTAAATTTATACTTATTCTTTTATTTCTGACTCAAAAGACTTTTGTCTGTTAATAAACTTAGCTATGGGGATTAGGAGAGAGAGCCAGGCAAATATGGGAATTTTCATGGTACTTAATCTGATTGGTTTATGAGACTTTATATTTTTTAAATTTATCTGCACATCTTTATTAATAGATGTATGTCTGTAACTGTCTAAGTTGGTCTTTTGTATGAATATACAATAGCCACCATTAGATATAGCATCATATGTGGTTTATTTTTCTAATAATTTCCTATCACTTGAGACTAATAGTATTGAACTTCAATGTCTCATTACTTATAAATTTTGACTAAAAACAACTTTTATCACAAGCTTTAGAGGGGGCTGGATCTAGGTAACTGAGATCTTTTAACAAATTTCCATGCCTCAGAGTAAGTTATCCATTATCCTATTTCTTGATCATGGCAAGGAGGTTCCAATTCTTACCAATTCCTTGTTGATTACTAAGTCCCTATTTGATTGTATGAATATATGTCCTTAATATATATACATAGATACATAGATACATAGATACATAGATACATACATACATATATATATATATATATATATATATATATATATATATATATATATATATATATATATATATATATATATATATATATATATATATATATATATATATATATATATATATATATATATATATATATATATATATATATATAAGCATAAGTATATGTTTAATGTACATATTCACACAACAATAACATAGGCATCCCATTTGATGTATACTTGTTTTTTAATAGAGAATATTATTTTATGGGTATATATGTGAAGTATGTGCTTAAATAAAAAGAAAATATGGAGTATAAAACAAATTTCTAATGTTGTTTTATTATTTTTTTAAAGAACAAAATAGAATTAAAATTAACTCATATGCTCTAATAAATTTTCATTTAAGGTGCTTCTAAAACTAGAATAACATTGAGATTTATTTTTTTTCATTTAAATTAATGTTCACAATAAATTGAAATATAATCTTTATAACTAAAAACAAGATAGCAACATTACATTTTCAAGAAAACTTTCAAGATACTCTTTTTTTTCACATCTTCAAATGAAGACACTACTATACAATTAAAAAAAAAAGGACTTTTGTAAATCATTTATCCAAAACTTACAAATATACACCTCCTTTCATTTTCTCATGCAAACTCACACTTCACTCTTTTTTTAAATGAAATAACTACTTGAAATTTACATAACAACAACATTTAAATAATAATCTATCCTTTGTTTATATTTTACAACAATGAAGGTCTACAAACTCTTTTCTTTTTCAAAGAAACCAACTTCCTTACAAAATATAATATGCAATAAAAATAACCATATTTAACAAGTCTTTTTCCTTCACTCCAACCTTTCCATCCACTTAATCCACAAGCATACAACTATAATAAAAATTAACTTTTTTTTACCATGGAGGCTCACCTCCCAACCCTAGCCTCTAAGAGACCACCCTTGAGCTTGGGAAACTAAGGATAAATGGGTTATAACAACCCATACCAGCTACAATAATGTAACAATAAGCAACAATAAACTCCCACCCATGGCTTCACAATAGGTCTGCAAATTACCCAAAAGATGAGGTGAAAGTGGACCAAATACCTATAAGGAGAAATCTAAGAAAATCAAGTAACACTATGCCTTCACAAGGCCTTAAAACACAACTTCAAAAATTCCTTCATATGCACAACACTAATACCCTTATGACCCCTAAAAGCTCAAAATAAAATATGGCATCATAGAGCCCATACTCACTTTTTTATCCCTCTTCTCCAAGATGAGATACTCTACACTCAAGGGTTTGTCCAAAAATTCCCTTCACCCCCAAGGTTACTCTTCTCTCCCAAGGGTGAGTGTTCCTTGAGACTCCCATTAACATAATACAACACAAACTACTTTACATTATAACAAGAACAAAAACATGAAAAATACATTGCAACCTCATACAAACTTACTCAATAATTTCATTCACTTTCATTTATATTCAACATGTAGGACAACACAAATAAGGAGTGCTTCCACTAACCTAAGTCCAAGCTTAAGGAAATGGATTTTGAAGAAGAGCTTCCCTTTTATCCCAATCCTTTCTCCAAGGTCTTCACTAACTCTAGCAATCTCTAAAGATAGAGAGTGGGTGATCAAAATCAAAATTTCCTCCAAAGTCCCTCTAAAAGGCTTCCTACCAAGTTCCCAACCCACTATCATAAAGAGGGTATGGCTCAAGAAGGTCCTTTTCCCATCCTTGTCTCCCTTCATAAATGATTTGGAGACCAAGAATGGGAAAAAAGGGGATGTGTTTGTCCTCTTTTCCAAGACCCAAAATTCATCACTTGACTTGAGAGGAAATTTAGATGGGTCATAAATGAGTTATGGGCTCTATTTTGACCAAAATATAACCCCCAACCCATAGTATACTAAGTGGGGTAGCTAACTGTATTGTCTTAAAATGGAAGCACTTCCATGATAAGAGCATTTAGCCCTCTGAGTAGGTTTTTTGGGGTCATGTTAAGCACCTTGATCGGATCTTTGCATGTATTTGGCTTTCTCCCCGCTTTCCACTTCTTCTCTGTGCTTGATTTGTCCATTATAGGTGAAATTAGGGTTAACATCTTGAGGACTTTTTCTAATTTTCCCTCTTCCATGGCTCTATTTTCTAGGTAGGGTTCATAAATGAGACCTCCTAGTCCTTCATCATATCAATTAGGGGATTTTTCTGTCTGTTCTAGACACTGGGTCCTGTTTTGACATCAAATCTTACATCTCTGGCATCTCCTGGAACCTCTGCTACAAAACTTGGCAAAGTTAGGGTCTGAGGTCAAAGTCAACCTTGAACCTAACCAGGTTAGGGTTGACCTCAACCTTGACCTCTTCCCGCTGGGCTTTCAAATTTCAAATGTTGGCAGTTTGGCTTTCGAGAAAATTATTTCTCCGCCTCCGGGTCGGCTGTTTCGGGCTCCGAAATGGTAAATCCTTTAATTGTATTTAATCAAGGTATATTTTCTAAAGGTGAGGACCTAATTGTGATTTAATTCTCCAAGGTGGCCCATCTAGAGGAGTGTGCCCTAGATCACTATAAAAGGAGGCCTTCCTCTCTCATTTTCACATCAAGTTTTCTCAATCAAGTATCTAGAGCTCTCAAGTGCAAGCAAGTCTTCAAGCATTCAAATGTCAAAGAATTCATCCATCAAGGAGATCCATTGTTAGCCATTAAAGGATTCAATCTCTTTGGAGCCCCCCTTGAAGATTCACTCTTCTCCATCCATTCAAGCCTTCTCATATGCAAAGATCAAATCAAGATTGGTGTTGAAGATCAAAATACCATTGATTAGAGACATCTTGCCATCCATTGAAGAATTCTTACTTGTGGATTTGAGGATTTGAATCCTCTTCAAGGACTTCAACATAAGTGAGGTGATTTGTTTGAATTACTTTGTTTATGCACAATATATTTCAATTCAATTTCAAGGTTAATTCCTAAATAGGGGTTTGAATAAGGCAAACCCCCCATACAACCAAAAACCCTCATTTTCTTGTAGGTATAGGTGTGAAATTTCAGATCTGAGAGTGAATTTGGATACCCTTTTCGACAATCTTTCAGGATATGTGAACAGAATCAGAATTAGACTTCAAATAAATAATGTGGTCTTTGACCTTTTAAAAGGTCAAAGTCAACCTGTGTGAATTTGGAGAAAAGATTTCTAGGTTTTGTCCACCTCGACATTTCCAGTCTAGAATAGGTGATGAAATCTTCAGAAAATTGAACCAGACGCATGAATTCAACATTTTCTAGATCTGCCCTAATTCAAGGTTAGTATTTGCACTTCAATTATTTCAATATCAAACATAATACATTCTACCTAGGGGAAACATTAGATTTGTTCTTTCTTCCATATCTTCCATCAAATTGATCTGACTCTGCATTAGCCTCTTGGGTTAATTGAATTAAAACTCCTTGGTGGGAATTTGGGTTTGAGAATAGATCCCTTTTTCCCCCTAAACATTTTAAATAGGGTTGAATCCATTTTAACCCTATATATTTTGGTGAACCCGACTAGCTTACTCTCTTTCTTTTTGGTGTTAGATTTCCCTTTGTCTTATTGTGTGTGTTCACCTTCACTATATATTTTGGTGAACCCGATATACTTACTCTCTTTCTTTTTTGGAATTGGATGCCCTATTGTGTTAGATTCCTCTTTATATTGTCTTGTTAGTATTAGATTTGTCCTTTGTGATTAATCTTGCATGCTAATTAGATTTCATATTCATGCTTTATGTGTTCTTAGTTTAGTTCATTTAGTTTATGAGCTTTACTACCACTAGTCCTACTTATAACATTCTAGTTAGAAGAAGTCATAGACTCATGGGTGCCTTTGAGCCTGAATCTTCTCCTTTCCTTAGGATCTTCGATGATAACTTGATTCTTCATGATTCTAATCCTACTATGGAGCAAAACTCTTCTCTCTCATCTCATGATGAGGATGATGCTTTAAGGGTTCCTTCTAAACAAGTCCAAAAACTTTCCACTGAACTTGATAAAATGGGTAATTGGCTTCTTCAAGAAAACCATAGTCAAGATTCTAGTCAAGCTATAGAGGCTCTTAATAAAGTTCTCTATGATAGTAATCAAGGTGTTAACCTCTTGCATGGTATTACTCATCTTGTGCATTCCAATTTTAAACCTTTAACTCAAGAGGCTCAAGATTTAGTTTTCACTACTCCTATCACTAGTGTTGAACCTCCTTCTAATCCTTTACCTAGTATTCCTATATATACTACTCCTTTGGTGACTATGATGGTTCTCTCTATTCCTATGAGTGTTCCTCTCATGTCCCTTCCTACATCACAACCTTCATATCATAATGTTCCTTTTACTTATTCCAATCCACTTCCATTGTAGTTCCTAGTGTTCCTCTAGTTGTATCCTCTATTCCTGTAGCTTCTTACACTTTACCTCGTGTGTCTAATGTTGCTACTCCTCCTATTTCCTCTAATGATTCAATGATCATCAGTTTGGCTCAAACTGTATCCTCCCTACAACAACAACTTTCTTCCTTAACTCAAAACAAGTTTAGTATTCCTACATGTGACATGGGAAGTCCTTTGTCCGAGGATATTATCCAAACTCCTGTTCCTCAGCAAGTTGATATGTATCATCTTGAGAACTATAATGGAAAAGGAGATCCTGTTCATCATGTTAAAACATTCAAATCCTTTGTAGTGATTATGCTCATGATCATAGGATTTTAGCTAAACTGTTTGCTAGAACATTTCATGACAAGGCCTTACAATGGTTTTGTTCCTTGCCTCCTTATTCAATTGATTCCTTCCCACAACTTGCTAGTGCCTTTATTCAACAATTTCAAAATAATATTGGCCCGCAAGTGTCATTGACTAATTTAATGCATTGTAAATAAAGTGCTAAAGAAAAATTGAATGAATTTATTGGTAGATTTAAGCATTTGCATGCTCAGATTTCCTATCATGTTCCTGATATTGATATTCAATGTATGTTTATTTCAAATTTGCAAAAGGATATTAGAGATAAGATTCTGCTTACTGAATTTACCTCTTTTCAACAACTTTGTGTAGCACTTCATCATTATCAATTACAAGTGAGTCAATTTGAGAGCACCACTCCAATGACTCCTATTCCAGTTGATAACAGTGATGCTACTCCTAATCCAAACAAGTTTCAAAAATTCAACAACTATGTCAAGATAAACAAACAAGCAAATGTAGTTGCTGATCAGGTTGCTGTTGCATCTCATAATGCCACTTCTGCATCCACTAATTTTCAATTAAATCATACATTTACACCTCTTTCTAAAACTTTACATGCTATTATGAATAGGTTGTTAGCTGCTAATATGATTACTTTACCTCCTATTCGACCTCTTTTACCTACTACAATTGCATCTAAATCTTTTGATCAAAATGCTTTTTGTCAATATCATCGTTAGAATGGTCATGATACTGAGAAATGTTTTTCTTTAAAACATAAGGTTCAAGATCTCATTGATGCTAAGGCTTTATCTGTTGATAATTTGGATAGTAGTGGAAATCAATCTGTCTCTCCTCCTAATCAGAACCTTGAAATCTATACAAATCCTTTATGTTCACATGATACTAATACTATTGCTCAACCATCTTCTATGGAAATTGAATATGATTCAAAGATGGATGATCTTAATCATGTTGTTAATCAAGTGGAGCATGTTCATCACTTTATATCTCCACCTCAACCTCAACCTCAAACTCAAACTTTGCTTAAAGCTCCATTTAACGCCAAACCTAAACCTAAAGTGCAACCTCAACCTAAACCTTGACAAAAATTTAAGAATAAAAGACCTTGGGAACTTTTGATTACCTTTTATGACTTTGAGATTATTAAGGCTCCTGATGGTCCCCTTTACATTGTTGCTAGGGTTGCTCAGATACCTACTCGTGGTTGTCTTGTCGATTCTACCTCCTTAGTCAATGTTATCACTGAAGAAAATCTTTTTATGAAAAGCTTACAACATGACTTCTATGATACATCAAATGTGTGGATTCAAACTTGTAATGGTTTTCTTTATCCCTCATTTGGTTCTATTACTTTACCTGTTGAACTTTTTGGAAAACTTGTGAACACTACCTTCGTTGTGCTTCCTACTTCTGATCAATTTCAAGTTAAGCTAGGTTTTCCTTGGTTGACTACCATGCATGTTGTTGCTTCACCTATCCATAAGTGTCTTAAGTTCATTCATGATGGTGAAGTGAAGATGATCAATCATAGTCTATATCAACCTTCTAGGCCTAGAGATTGTGCTGCTCTGGATTTCTTTTGGCCTTCCTTACCTAATTCATGTCCTCCTCACCCTGATAATATTTTTTGATCATATCAAGCTTATAAGAATCATAATATTATTCAATTAAGCATACCTCCTATGGATCTTAATCATGGTCTTTTACCTACACCTTCGATACCTCCTTTAACTATGGCTTCTAGTTCTGTTAATCAAGTTCCTCCTACCAAACCTATCAAAGATCCTGTGATTGTTTCTCCTATGGTTGATAATCCTATTGATCTTCCTAAAGAACCTATGAAGGATCCCATGATTTTTCCTCCTAGTTCTCAACCTATTTCAAATAAATCAAAATGTAACCGATCTGCTAATGAACGTTGAAAAAAGCATCGTGCTCATGCTAAAGCTAAAAGATCTCTACTTTCTGTGGATACACCTATGCATAATGTATTAGAAAATGTTGTTACTAATAATGATGTTCACATGCATGATTATGATGATTCTATTCATATCTTAGATCCTATTTTGATTATTTTGGGTGAAGAAGATACTCTTGATGATACTGATAATGTTAATGATGAATATGAGACTATTGACATTGACATTGATTTGCCAAATATGCTTTCATTTCAATTAACTCTTACACCTAGTATCGAACATTGTGATTCTCAAGAGGATCCTTGTTTGGAATTGGCTATCATTCCTACTATATTGGATATAGTCCCTCTTGTGAGTTACCCACCTACCCTAAATGATATACAATGAGATGGGGAAAGTAGGTGGCACACTTGATCGATTTGTCCTTCGTGGTAGCTTTGTTGTGTGTTTGGGTGCTGTATTGTGCTTTGTTGGCAATTTGGATAAGGTATGTACATGGATGTTGTCATAATGGAAACATATGTTCCCTATGAAGATCGCATAAGCTGGAAAGTATGGAAGATCGTAGACTAAAATTGTCTAAGTGTGAAACAATGTTTTTGACAGAGCACCCGATGCAGTTTATTTTGGCGACGTTCACTGGAGCATGATCAAAGTTTGTGCAGTTGAACATAGACTCTATGGTGTCTAATGATACCCCATCTCATTGTGCAAAAGAGTATGGACAATACAGACAAAGTTATGATTGTTTTACTGATGACAGAGTATAGGCGACAGAGCAGTTTTGAAGGCAGAACTAGTAAATGAATTAAGGGATTATTTTGCTTGTCAAAATAATGACTTAATATTATAAAGAGCCAACATCCTAGATGTTCACTCTTGGATAAAGATGTGGAAGCTAACTAGAGAAAGATATTATGTTTGTATCTTGTATAAAGATGTAATATTGTAATATACCGAACATACTTGAAATGTAACTTGTAATAGTTGTATATTGTGATAGCGGCGAAAGTTGTTGATGTGAAGTTGTAAGCAGTACCATATTGTAATCAGTAAACATTTGTATTACTTGTTTGGGCAGTGAGCTCATCTAGTAATCAGGTTTTGTATCTACAACTCCTAACAGGGTTGAGGCTTCTAACAAGGCCTATAATCCCTTAACCAGGACTGATACACTATATGTTTGTAATAGACTCCTAACAGGGTCAACATCCTTAACAGGATATCTTTTGATTAGTGGATCTTTGTGGGTACCATCCCCACCAGGGTTTTCCCTTGGCTAGGGTTTCCTTGAGAACATATCATGTGTTATGAGTTCTTTACATTTACTGTTATGTATGCTATTTAGTCTCTTATGCTTTAAAGTAATCTGTTATATGCATAAGTGGGCAAAAGTAAAAGTTTGTGAAATACTGATTCACCCCCCCTCTTAGTATTTCCTATTTCTAACAATTGGTATCATAGCGCAGTTACTCAGAGAAGGAACATTCAAGGAAAGTCTAGTAGCTTGAGTAAGATCTATATGGATATGGATCAGTTATAGAAGAATCTTGAAGAAGCTCTTGAACAAATTGATATGCTTACTGATGAAAGAAACACTTTGAAAAGAAAGTATGATGATGCAAAGAATCTTATTGAAAAATTGAAAGGTAAGATAGAAGATCTGAAATCTGAGAAGGAATCCAAAATTCTTGTTGAAGATTGTGATGATTTAGAAAAAGAAAATGTGATCCTTAAACATGAATTGAAGATAGCAAATCTGAAGCTTAGCTTGAAAGATGGAAATGACAATCTAAGATCTGAGAATGAAAGTTTAAAGAATGAGAATGAAGATTTGAAATCTAAACTTGGCAAGGTAACATCTGAATTTGATAAAGTCAAATTGTAGTATGATGAACTTGAGAAATACAATAAGATTGTGAAAGGTGAATTGACTCAATCCAAACAAAAACTTGAGAGACTATATTCAAATAGTGAAAAGATTAATGAGCAAGCATCTTATGGAAAACCATTCTATGACAAAACTGGTCTTGGATTTAATATATTGAAGATAGTTAGTGAAAGCAAGAAATTAGATCTAAATGTATGTGAAAGCAGTGAAGAAAATAAGTTAGATGAGAACAAATCTGAAGATGCACCTAAGCAAGAAGATGCACCAAAGCAAGAAGAACCATTGAAGCAAGATGAACCATCCAAAGGTATGCAAAGAGAATTCAAAGGTAGATGTTTTTCTTGTAATACTATTGGTCATATGAAGAGAGATTGTACAGGTAAACAATTCAAACCTCTTAATGGTTATTGTTATAATTGTCATGGTTTTGGACATAGAGCTATTGAATGTAGAAGATCTAAAGTTATTGAGAATAATTATAATGGTAGAATGCCTAGAAATACTAACAATGTAGATTAGAGGACTACTAAAGACATTGAAAGAGGAAATGAAATAGTATGTTACAGATGCAACAAAATTGGACATATTGCTAGAAATTACAGGACACAAATCAATCAGCAAGCACCTAGATATGGAACCAATGGAATCATTTGTTAGATATGTAACAAGATTGGACACACAACAAGATTTTGCAGAATGAACAATGGAGGTTATCATCATAACCCTAACCCTAAAAACTATGTAAGAAGGAATGAAAATGCAGGAAACAAAGAGAAAGGTTGTTGTAGCAATGAAGATGAAGTAAAATTTGTTAAAGGCACAGATCAAGGAGCTATATTCAGCATTGAAGGTAATTAGGAAGGTAATGTATCTGATGGTAAGAATGAGTCTTTACCTAACCCTTCTTTAAGCACTTAAATTATGTAAATTTCTATAGTTTAGGAACTTAGAATTGGTGTAGAATTAGATTTTCAATGAGTTAAGTTTTGCACAGTTAGATGAAGGTTTGTTATGTTATACTAATGCTATGGTTAAGTGCGCAAAAATAAATGTTATGTTTTGTGAGGTCGCAAGAAGATTTATGGTTGCAGGTTTACATAATCAACTTTTTGGTATTTTAGCAGCTAAAGAATTGAATGTGATGTTAGATCGAGTAAATGCTAAGTATTAAAAGATTGAAATCGAATTCATTGTGATTGTCAAGTGATTAGAAGTGATTTGGAGAGTGAAGAAAGAAGTGTGGAAGTGATTTGCAGAAGTTTGAAGTGTCGATCAAGCGAAAGCCCTAATTTTCTGAATTTAAGGTATTTATCCGACTAAGATCTTGAATCAGTTTAAGTAATCAAATATAATCATGGATGTGTCATTGATTCACAACATTAAGGATAAGAACAGACCAAGAACTAAGAAAGATCCAGTTGAACCCTCAGAAAGAGATGCTAGTTTAGCTTTATCATCCGTACCAGATGGAGTTCTTCATTTAGAGAATGTTAAAATTTATCTTGGATGCAAATATGAAACCCTAAGGGAGAGTAATTTTAATGGTGAATATCAAAAATTGTACAACAAGGATATGTGAGTGAAACAAGGTTATGAACATCTAGAAAATAATCAAATCATTGAGTACTCTATGAAATATGAATTTGATGATGAGGAGTGTACTAAGATCATTTTTAGTAGGATACATAATGGTAAATTTTGGTTAGAAGATAGAGTTATTGACATAACTGTAGACCTAATTCATGATGTGACTGGATTATCAAAAGTTGGTGCAATTCCACTGAATGAGAAAAACATGAGAAAGATTGTGATTGATAACACCAGTTCAATATAGAATGGTAGAGGTATAGTCATTAGTAAGATTAAGCAAGATGATGTAAGATACTTATGTAAGATTTTGACAACAAAATTATGTGGAAGTTCTAGAGAAGATGATATGTCAGTAGGTATGGTACACATTGCTTATTTGATGTGTGTGGAGAAGAAGCCTGTGGATATGTGTGAAATTCTGAGAATACAATTGTTTGAGAATTTGGAAAAGATAAAGAAAGCTAAATACACTCACTTTAGATATTCCTCATTGGTTACTTACATGTTCTTCCACTTGCTAAGAAGATTTCCTTACACTATTGATTGGAATGATGGTGAGAATACTATGGAAAGAATCAATAAAGTTTACATGAAACATCTTATTGAGAAGGTTAATGACTATGTAAAGTTAGTGTTGAAATTTTTTTAGAACATTGTGGTAAATAGATCAAGAATTCCTCCATCCCTAGTTGAGAAATACAAAGATGATATATGTTTTATGGTTGATACTAATTTCACTTATATTGAGGTAGTAGAACCTAGACATGAATTCATAGACCCTCTTGGCTATGAAATCTCTGAAGTTGAAATAGAAGGATATGTTAGTAGATTGTTGAAAAGTAAAGTGGATGCTCATAGAAGTAGATTTGGAACATATGATGAAAACTTTGATTTAGCAAAGACACTTAAGGAAGAGAAACAATAAAAGAAGAGAGTGGAGACTACAATAAAGAAAATTCTAAAAGAAATAGGTATGAGTGAGTAGGAATTTGATATTACAAGAAAGATTGTAGAAGCAATAAGGCAAAGTGAGATACTATCTATCCCACCTTTGGATTCAAGTGCAAACCCTCAAGAACCCATTCAAGTTAAGGTAAAGGTTGAAGAACCTGAGAAGGAGCAAGAAATTAGTTAGATAGAGAAACCCTCTTCTTCAGCACCAAGCAAAAGAATGAAGGTAAGTGCTTTAGGACCAGGCAAAAAGTAATTGTTCCACCAGAACCTAGAAGAGTTGTAGAGATAAAAGATGATGAAGTAACAATAAAGAAGAAATCATGGAAACCAAGGATAGAAAGAGTTAATGAAGACATATTGCAGCATGGAGACTTTACCAAGATGAACAAATACTATGATTTATATGGATCCTCTGATAGATTAAATCTAGAGAATGTAATGGTTACACATATGATTTTGGTAAACAAGAAATTTGATACTATTCATGGAAAGATACTAGAAGATTTGTACAACAGACTTGTGAGCAGAAAGATGAGAGCACAAGAAGAAGATATTGAAATGAGAGAGAATGTGATAAGATAGTTCTATGACATAAGAGATGATGACCACCTTAAACATATCCTCAAGCCAATTGAAACCCTATTAAGAACCAAAAGAAGAACTATACAAATAATGGGAGGTCAGTATGAACAAGTGAAGACTGAAACTGAACAGGTAGTTGTGCAAGTGCTAGTAGACTTAGTAGCAAGAAAAGATAGCAAAGATCAATCAATTGCAGAACCAGTACAGAAACAGAGTTCAGAATAGGCAAAGGCAATAGCAGAGGTAGTTGAAGTTGAAGATATTCCCTTTTCTTCTATAAACATTGGCACAAAATCTATGGACATTGAAGGAACAAAAGTTACTTTAGATTCAGATGATGCAGTACTCAACAGTTTGGATAACATTGTTGACAATTTGGCTTTGGGAGAGCAGGAAAAGAGTATTGAAACAAAGACTACACGAACAAAGAAGCAAATGGTAGCAACGGTCACTACATCTAGTACACCTATTGTACCTATGATACCTCATGAGGACATCATTTTTACCCCTAAGACTGGAAAGAAAAGAGAGATTGGTTCGATGCTTGAAGATTTAGGAAAAGAAGTGGATGATGTTGATCAACTAGATTTGATCACATCTTTGAACAAAATTATTGGAAAAAATAATAAGATCAAGAATTTGGAAGGTAGCCTAAAAGATTTGACTAAGAAGCTACAAAGTGTTATATCTACAAAAGTCTTTGATTCAGACCCACTTGAAAGAGCAAAGATGGTAATAAATTCTTTTGATCTTGAGTTCACTAATTTGACTGATATTGCTAAGGTTAAGGCTCAGGCAGCTTATGAAGCTGAGATGTTGCAAAATATAAGTCAGAATATCAAAAATGACATTGACAGCCCTGATAGATACATTAAGAACTTAAGGAAACATCTTGAGACTGGAAAGTGTTTGTACATTCAGTGTACAAAATCTGAAAATATAATAATTGAGGAAGAGAAGAAGATAAAAGAGAAGCAAGATGAAATTGCAGCAGAGACAAACTCAATGGCCAGCCCAAGCATAAAGATTAGTGTAGTTGAGAAAAAGATCAGAAAATTATGTGATGAGATAAGGACTTTGAATGATGAGAAGAACAAGAAAATTATCAGGATGAACATCTTGAGAGAGCATGTCTCAATCAAGTTGACTATAATAGAAGAGTAGCTAGAAGAATGTCTTATTGCTAAGACATCATTTCAAAAGTTCAACTTTGAATCTCTTCAAGCTTGTTAGATTGCAGCATATGGATTGAGTACTTTACTCAATGTAGAAGAATCAATTAAGAAGTCTTGGGAGAAAGATTTTGAAGCTTGAAATTCAAATTTTGTAGATTGTGTTGCAAGCCTACCGGCTTTGCAATAAGACAGTAAGTTAAAAGTTTTGACACAATTTTGTATATCCCTTTCCACCCTTTATTTTGTCATTGTTGTCAAAGGGGGAGAGATACTTAGAAAATTGTCTATATATGATAAGGAAGGATACTCATAGGGGGAGTTCTATGGAGTATTATGAAGTGTTATAGATTATGTGTATATTTTGAGGAGATATAAGGATAATATTCTATGGCCACAATTTTGATACAAATTTTGAGATTTTGACTTGTACACTTAGCCAATTTTCTCATATGTTGCCACCAATGACAAAGGGGGAGATTGTTGGCAATTTGGCTGAGGTATGTACATGGATGTTGTCATTATGGCAACACATGTTCCCTATGAAGATCACATAAGCTAGAAAGTAGGTATGGAAGATCGTAGACTAAAATTGTCTAAGTATGAAATAATGTTTTTGACAGAGCACCCGATACAGTTTGTTTTGGCAATGTTCACTGGAGCATGATCAGAGTTTGCACAGTTGAACATAGAATCTATGGTGTCTAAGGATACCCCATCTCAATGTACAAAAGAGTATGGATAGTATAGACAAAGTGATGATTATTTTACCGATGATAGAGTATAGTCGACAGAGCAGTTTTGAAGGCAGAACTAGTAAATGAATTAAGGGATTATTTTGCTTGTCAAAATAATGACTTAATATTATAAAGAGCTGAAATCCTAGATGTTTACTATTGGATAAAGTTGTGGAAGCTGACTAGAGAAAGATATTATGTTTTTATCTTGTATAAAGATGTAATATTGTAATGTACTGAACATACTTGAAATGTAACTTGTAATAGTTGTATATTATGATAGCGATGAAAGTTGTTGATGCGAAGTTGTAAGAAGTACCATATTGTAATTAGTAAACATTTTTATTACTTGTTTGGGTAGTGAGCTCATCTGGTAATCAGGTTTTGTATCTACAACTCCTAACAGGGTTGAGGCTTCTAACAAGGCCTATAGTCCCTTAACCAGGACTGATACACTATATGTTTGTAATAGACTCCTAACAGGGTCAACATCCTTAATAGGATATCTTTTGATTAGTGGATCTTTGTGGGTACCATCCCCACCAGGGTTTTCCCTTGGTTAGGGTTTCCTCGAGAACATATCATGTGTTATGAGTTCTTTACATTTACTGTTATGTATGCTATTTAGTCTCTTATGCTTTAAAGTAATCTATTATATCCATAAGTGGGCAAAAGTAAAATTTTGTGAAATACTGATTCAGCCCCCCCTCTCAGTATTTCCTATTTCTAACATGCTTCTCCTGTAATGTGATTGATAAATGTTGTTAGATTCTTTTATATGATTCTTGTTACTCAGTTGGTGCAAGATGATGGAAGAATTGAAACTGTTGTTCCATTCTTCTATATGTATCTCTATTCTTCTATATGTTGTTCAATGTTATGTTGTGAATGTGCTATTGTTCGTAAATGTTTCCTTATGAAATCTTCTTAGATTCAAGATATGGTAGCACTAAATCTTTTTGGTCTCCATGTCATGGTCTGAAAAGATTCTTTTTCGTATATCTTATGTGATCTTTCTTCCTTTGTGATTGTAGTTCTACTTTCTTTAGGGGAATGATGTCAATTCATTTGCAATAATATCATATATATATTATCTTATGATCATACTGACCCCATGGTAGGTAGATCCCTTCCGTGTTCTCTATATGTTTCTATGATATTTCCCTTGATTTGTCTTCGTCTGGGGGCATCTCGACGTGGAAACGTAATCAGTGGAGTTGTTTATGTTTTCGTTAAAGCCATTGCTCTTGTTAAGTGTCAACAATGACTTTAACATGGGGGCATACACTCTACTCACTTATTCCACACACGCACTTATGAAAAATTCAAAACATGCTAAATCTTCTAAAGGTAACACACATAAGTTGCTAAATCCTAAGGAAGATACACACTTTAAATTTACTTTAAAAAAAAAACAAAACTTTTTTTTCCTTTCTTTTTGGATTAAAAACTAATCCTTAAAGTATGGATTTATATTAGGATCTCTTGATCCCTCCAGTTTCAAGCACACATATATTTTTGATCCCTTAAGGTCGGAAGTGTCCTTAAGATTGGATCCCCTTTTTTATTTTATTCTTATGGAATAGAATATTCCTAGGAATAAATTTTTGATGGGTTGACTAGTGAGTAGCCACATTAACTAGGTGGTTCAATTCCATCTTTCGAGTTGTGCCTTTTCTTTCTTGTGTGATTCAAAATGGGACATAGGTTTTCATTGGGTGAGGTAATCACACTCTTTCTTTCTCTCTAGAGATGTCTCTCTTATCTATGATCTAAGAGTCGATGAAGACTTGAGTCCCTGGGGGCTTGGGATTTCTCTTTGTCCCTTAGATTATGATAAGATTATCTTGTTATTTCTATCTCCTTTACCAAGAGTTTGCATCGAGTCCATACTCTTGCTAAAGTGGGGGCTTAATGTATCATCTTAAAATGGAAGAACTTCCATGATAAGAGTGTTTAGCCCTCTGAGTAGGTGGTTTGGGGTCATGTTAAGTGCCTTGATCAGATCTTTGCATGTATTTGGCTTTCTCCCTGCTTTCCACTTCTTCTCCGTGCTTGATTTCTCCATTATAGGTGAAATTGGGGTTAAGGTCCTGAGGACTTTTTTTTATTTTCCCTCTTTCATGGTTGTATTTTCTAGGTAGGGTTCATAAATGAGACCTCCTAGTCCTTCATCATATCAATCAGGGGATTTTTTTGTCTATTCTAGACACTGGGTCCTATTCTAACATCAAATCCTGCATCTCTGGCATCTCTTGGAACCTCTGCTACAAAACTTGGGAAAGTTAGGGTATTAGGTCAAAGTCGACTATTTCAGGCTCCGAAATGGTAAATCCTTTAATTATATTTAATCAAGGTATATTTTCTAAAGGTGAGGACCTAATTGGGATTTAATTCTCCAAGGTGGCCCATCTAGAGGAGTGTGCCCTAGATCACTGTAAAAGGAGGCCTTCCTCTCTCATTTTCACTTCAAGTTTTCTCAATAAAGTATCTAGAGCTCTCAAGTGCAAGCAAGTCTTCAAGCATTCAAGTGTCAAAGCATTCATCCATCAAGGAGATCCATTATTCACCATTGAAGGATTCAATCTCTTTGGAGCCCCCCTTGAAGATTCACCCTTCTCCATCCCTTGGTGTTGAAAATCAAAATACCATTGATTAGAGACATCTTGCCATCCATTGAAGCATTTTTACTTGTGGATTTGAGGATTCGAATCCTCTTCAAGGACTTCAACATAAGCGAGGTGATTTGTTTCAATTACTTTGTTTATGCACAATATATTTCAATTCAATTTCAAGGTTAATTCCTAAATTAGGGTTTGACTAAGGCAAACCCCCCATATAACCAAAAACCCTCATTTTCTTGTAGGTAGAGGTGTGAAATTTTGGATTTGAGAGCGAATTCGGATACCCTTTTCAGAAATCTTTCAGGATTTGTGAACAAAATCAGAATCAGACTTTAAATAAATAATGTGGTCTTTGACCTTTTAAAAGGTCAAAGTTGACCTGTGTGAATTTGGAGAAAAGATTTCTGGGTTTTTTCCGCCTCGATATTTCCAATCCAGAATAGGTGACGAAATCTTCAGAAAATTGAACCAGATGCTTGAATTCAGCATTTTCCAAATCTACCCTAATTCAAGGTTAGTATTTGCACTTCAATTATTTCAATATCAAACATAATACATTCTACCTAGGGGAAACATTAGATTTGTTCTGTCTTCCATATCTTCCATCAAATTGATTCAATTCTACATTAGCCTCTTGGGTTAATCGAATTAAATCTCCTTGGTGGGAATTTGGGTTTGAGAATAGATCCCTTTTTCCCCCTAAACATTTTAAATAGGGTTGAATCCATTTTAACCCTATATACTAACATTGGCTCAAATTACACTCTAGGGGCTCATTTAACCCTCCAAAAACCCTCTTCAAGTTTACATACAGGTTCCATAAGATTTGACCCAATTTTTCTCTTCCTAACCAAGGGGTTTACATGTGAACACTACATGATAGCCTTAGGGTAAGTGACACACTCCATCCTACTCATAAGATCTTGTCATGCCAACGCAACACATATTAAAAGTGTCAAGTGTCAAGTGACTCTACAAGATTACACATCACATATACACATAGAAAGACCATAAGGATAACACATATTTATAATTTATAGTTAATACTACATCAAAAATACAAAATGATATATATAACAACAAGGTTTTTTCCCTTCATTAGATGCAACCTTGGTTTTCACTGATTTCACAATGGTCTAACCTTGGTTCCCTGATTTATTTCCATGGTCAAATTTCTTGCACAACTAAATCCAAATATTGGTAGTCGAAGAAAACCATACATAAAATAATATACATAATTGACAACGTTTAAGCATAATTCTTTCAAAATTACATTCACATAATTCACCATTAATCTAAACAATATTTTCAATACAATTTCTACATGAAACACATTTACTCACAAAAGTATGTGCAAAATCAAGTCATCATATAATTTCACCTGTTAGTATAGTTTAACCATGAAATCTATAATTCAATTGCATCGTAATAATAATCTTAATCAATCCATTAAAATGCACCATCATAACATGGCATAAATTCCTCAGCATAGAAATCACAAGTACTGAATCAATATTAATATAAATTCCATCAAATCCACTGATAGGAAATATATGTTAGATAGGTCTAAATATAACCTAAACAAGAGTGCAGAAAAATAACATAAGAAAAATGTATCACAATGAAATGTGATCCAAAAGCTATCATGTAGAGTAATCATCCATAATGCATCAAAATAGAGTATCAAATACTATTTTGAACATAAAAATAAAATTAATGCTATGAAGGGTTGGGTTAGGGCCTCACAACGAGGTATCAAGACCCCATTTTAACCCTATAAAATTTATCAAGGATAAACTACATTTAGGGTTTTCATATCGTCATGTCCCTACCCTCGAGGATTTCATGGCTAATTGTAGAGATAACATAGACATGAGGGAGAGGGCTTGGTCATGCTTCACAGTTGATAAAATTAAACTATATGGTGTCAGGATTAATGTGGAAGGACTATATGATGATGGGTCAAACTTGTAGTCCTCCCAATATTTGGGAAAGATAAAATGCACCTCTCTAAAGCCTATAACATTGGAAGGGCCATAAATGGATGATTTTAGCATGAGGATGACTCAAATATTGTGAAGAACCAAGGACTAGGTATAGTGGAAGAAAATTGGTAAAAGGAAGACTAGCTCCTCTACATCTCCTCCAACTCAAGCTCAAAGTCTGACAATGATTCCAACTAGGACCTTGATAGTGGTTCTTCCTATTCAGACCACTTCATAAACTATGAGAGGAGCTAACCAACCTCCTGAGAAGAATCAAGGTATGCCTCCCACTTGTACAAGCAGACTAGTCTCATTCATCAACCTCCATTCACAAGAGAAACCATGGAAGAAGGAATCAAAAGGGAGAGATATGGACTTGCAAGAAAATGTTCTAGAAAAATCTAGGGGTGAGAAGCTTCTGAGATCATAGAATGATCTAGTAAAGGCACCTATTAGTTTTGCTCCTCCTATGGTACCAAATTTTTCTTTTCCCTCCAATCAATTGAATACCCCTCCTATAGTGAAGAAATTATTTGATCTATAAATATTACCATCACCCTTAGAGGGTTTGACCCCTCCATCTTGGTTGGAGAAAACCATTGAGAGGAAAAGGAAATGGGAAGAACACAATGCCCCTCCCAAAGATTTGATTTCTCATATCATAAAAATGTCTGCCACTCCTAATAAAATGAAGAGAGATAGTGTATTAGCAGCCCTAGGTAAAGATAGATACAAAGCTTGTGATCATGGAATTTAGCAACCCAAATCTTAGGACAAGATCAGTCAGCTGTCACCTATGGATTTTGATGTAAACAAAATTGATATGGGTCATCCTCAATATGATGGCATAGTGGACATGTGTGAGTTCACACATCAAGAGGTGAGGGAGAGGTTAGATGAGATGAAGGATGATAAAGACAAACTCAAGTCTATTGTTATCCACCTCTCTGAATATATCATAAAAATCCTCACTCCTCTCCCCTCTCAGCTTGCTTTTTCCCTAAATGGAGTTTTGATCCCTCTACCGATTCCATCCAGGCTTTGATCACATAATTTCAAGAAGATAAACACATGGGGAAAATAGGGAAATCCTATATAAAAGACCTCAAATCTAGAGGCTCTACTCATAGACTTCCTAGAAGCCTATTACAAAATTTTCATTCAACTCAAAGATGTGGCAGTCACAAATATTGAGCTAGTGAAAGAACAAAGGGGCTCATATGAGAAAATAATAGAATTGTTACAAGATTTGATGAAAATGAAAAGTGAAGATGTCAGCCTCAACATTTTGAAAATCATTAATGAATCACTGCAAAACTAGATGTTCTTACTCACCTTCAAAAGGGATAGCATGACCGAAGTTCTTGGACATCTAGGAAGCATAGTGGATACCCTCAAAATAAGCATCTCATAGATGGATACATGTTTCACAGATTTGGGTTGCAAATCACACCAAGGATAAGGAGAGGATATCATCAACATTGAAGAGATAAAGGGAACTTACCAAAATAATATAGATAGCATCTTCAATCCTGCAACATACCAAGGTGAAGACCTGCACAAACTTACAACAATTGATTCTTTGTTGTCCATTGCTAGACAAGACACCCAGGACTAGTAAAAAGAGGCCATGGAAGCAAAGAAATACCATGAGTATTGGATGGTAAGAAATGATAATGTTTTCATACCAGAAGTTGAATAAATGACACATGTACTCACAATAATGAAAGAGTATCATAAATCAAATAGCATAGGAATAGAGAAGATAAAAAGAGTAGAGACTTCATAAGTCTCTTCCTATATTTAGTATGGTTTAGCTATAGACAACACTTGTCATATTTTGTTGTTGTCTTTTGTTTTTAAGATTTCCATATTTTAACCACCATGGGAAGGAAAATAGAATATTTATACAGTTGTTGAACATTATACTATGGATCGGCAATTTTGGTTCATATTTTCCTCATTTTGCTTTGAAAATTGAGTGTGACTTGAAAGACAAACTATGGCTATTTTTCATTGTTAGACTTGCGATTTTACTATTGAATGAATGGAATAAATTAGATGCATATCTTGTGGAACTATGTTTTCTGTAAATTTGTGATTATAAGGTGATCAAAGAATTATTATTGGTTGTATTCTATCATATTCATGTTGTTTGATAGTTTTATTTTCATTCAGAAGTTGTGTTGTATATATGGTTTCATGGTTTTGATATTGTATATGCAAGTTGTGGATTAAAATTTGCTACTTTGTTTCATTTTCATGGTCGTGGGAAGTAGCACAATATATATTCATGTAAGTCTATTATTCATTCATAGGTAGTATATCATGGTGATGAATATCCATTAGAAGCCTCTCCTACTCTCTGGTTAAGAGTATACCCTATTATATTTTGAAAATAGAAAAACATATTCATTGAAAATATATTTCAGGGTGTTGTACCCGTCAATTCATAGATTTAGCTAATAGAAAGATCTTTCAACTATTTTTAATAGACAAGGTTTTATTTTGGGTTGGTGTTATATCAATAAAAGACCTATTTGTTAACTAACATATTTTTGGTGACTCTTACTAGGAAAACTGAATGATCATTTTGAGATCAATCTCTCAAGAATGATAGAATAATTGTACTACCTCATGAAAACATCTTTCCTGTACTTCAACCAAATCTAGGGTTTCAAGATGACCAGGAAGGCAACATTAGTCAGTTGAATACTCTTTCCTAGAGATCAAAAAGAAGTTTTGAAGAGTACATATGAGTGAGCCTAGTCTTGGAAAGAGAAGAAGAATAAGAAAAAAATTACAGTTGTTTTTGAAAAGCCAATAATAAAGACAAGTTAGAATTTAGCACCACATCAAGAGAATCAACCTCAACAAGAAAGACCAAGAGTTCAGTAAGTTTCAACAAATGTAGATACTCAAAGATAGACAAGAAGTGTGAGAGAAAGAGAAGAAGTAGATCATGTGTTTGAAGAACTCGGTAAGGCAAAATTTTCTTTAGTGAAACCCATTCATCAAAGTAGAAGCATCCCTCCTACCCCCCTGATGAAGCCTAATGTTTCATCTCCCATTTTCCAAGTCCTAACCCTACACGGTGTTATAGGACCCTCAAAAGACAATTTCAATCCTATTCCTTTCTCATTACCAAGAAGAATGGCATTACCGGTACCTTGGGGGGTAGTCATTGTCCTACTCAATCTTACTTCTCACAATGACCTTCCTTGTGGTTCTAGGAAGAACTTCCTAAAATTTGCCAGAGATGAGAAATTTTCCCCTGATGAACACATTGCTACATTTTTTGTGGCTTATGGAGTACTCATAGTGCAACATGAAGATATGGTGGTCTAACTATTTGTGGAGATGATTATCGACAGAGCCACTAATTGGTTTCATCACCTACCTATGAGCTATATTACAAATTCAGACACTATGAAGACAAGATTTGAGGTAAGATTCAAAAGTGTTGAAGATGAGGACTCCATTATAACACAATTAACCTACATTAAGAAGAAAATCTCCATACCCATGCGGGAATTTGTGGCCAGGTTCGGCAAAATAGTTAATAAAAATCCAATTAATAAAATACCCACTACTGTCAACTAGAAATGTTTCTTTTTGAATGCTATGCCTCTAGATATCATCTTCCATTTGAGAAGAGAAAGAGTGGTAGACTTGGGTGTTGCCTAGATGACCATAGTAGAACTAGAGGATGATTTCATCACTGCAGGGAAATGGAAAAAGGAGTTGTAGGCTAGTAGCAATAATAATAATAATTCTTCTAAAGCTATGCTACAGAAATTGATGATCAAGATGATAGCCCTAAAGAGGAAGTTACCAAAGGAAAATCCCCCTTTCAACCAATCATACTAGGATATTCCTAGGAGACAACATGAAGGGACACAGTTACAACTTCTGCCAATATAGAAGCGATTGGCCATTGAAGCTCCTCTGAACTCTACGAAGGGAAACATGTGAGTGTTCCACCTCACAATAGATCATGATGGAGGTACCTTTCTGGAGATGACCAGATATATGTAGTTACTCACCACTGATGAGACCATTGGAGATACCCTAGGTGGAGAAACAAGCTCAAATTATAATGGTGACTCTAAAAATTACTACATAGAGTATGAAGTTGACTCAGAAGGAAGAGGTCATTTTTTTACAATGCTTGGTGAATCCTCAATGGCTACCTTGACATGGAGTCATAAGGGTAAACAAGAGGGGGTTTCCGTTCTACCGAGAAATAGAAAATAGAGCTCTGCACCTCCTAAGGCATCATATCAAATGACTAACCCCAAAAGTAGTTTTGTTTCAGGTAAAGAATCTAATTCATTTGATATTGTCCAATTTTGCAAAGAGTTACACATTCAAATATCTCCTTTAGATTATTTGAAATCAAATCCCTCAAAACTACAATGCCTAGTAGAGAATTGTAAGTCAATTAATGTAATTGTTAATGTGCGCTCAAGTATGGTTTTTGAAGATGAACCCATTGTTTCAAAAGAAAACCCATATGATGCTAACATATTATTCACTGCCCCAAGCCAGAAGCATGAATATTTCTCTGTCTCTATTTTCATCAATGGAAATAAGCTTAGAAATTACATCATAGACTCAGGAGCTTCTAACAATGTGATGTTAGTACTAGTAGCTAAGGCTCTTAGTTTATCCCTGACAAAAACTTTCAAGAGATGTTATTCAATGGATGCAAAGCAGGTCCTAATGATTGGCTAGATTAAAGATGCACAAGTAGTTCTTGTAGAACACCCAATGAGAAAATTGAAACTCACCATCTTAGTGGAAGATAGACCATCCAGTTACTATATGTTACTGAGAATTTTTTTTGTAGGGATCTGGGAAAAGAAATCAAATTAGACCAGTCTCATGCAATCATACCTGTAAAAAATAAGAAGGTTAAGCTAGAACTCGAAGAAAAGGACAAATTCACTTTTTTGAAGTCTGATGAACTAAAAGAACAAATCTTGTATGAAGAATTGGAATTTGGATATTACATGTTGTATACTAAATCTAATTCTTCAGAGATGAAAAATGGAAGGGAGGAATCATAGTTACGGACTCTGGAATTTGACAGAAGTTGTGCCTCTTCCAGGTCTGGTGTAGGAGTAGTGTTAATTCCATCTCAAGGGGATGTTATTCATCTATCCTACAAACTAGAATTTAAGAACATGAACAACACTGCTGAATATGAAGCTTTGTTATTGAGAATCATTACAACCAAGGATAGAAAGTGTCAAAATGTTGAATGCAAGAGGTGATGCAGAATTGATAGTGAAACAAGTCAAGGGATCTTCTCTATTAAGAATCATAGATTAAAAAATAATAGATATAGGGTATGGTATGAAATAGAGTCTTGAAGCATTTTCAATAGAAGTGGTGCCCAGGGAACAAAACTCTTGAGTCAATTCCCTAGCAGTAGAAATATGAACATCACAAGTACATGGTTGAGATGGTGCATAGACCAAGTGTCCCTGACAATGTAGAATCATGGAAGGTTTTTGAGGATGATCATCGGCTCCAAAAATTCTTAGAGAATGTTGAGATGTTTATTGAACAACATTTTAAAGAAGGAGAAACTCCTTGTATTGATTTTTTCTCCAGATAAAAAAGGGGACCTGGAGAAAGGGATTATGCAGTTAAAAGGAAACAATATTACCTCAAGTATGATCTCTTTAGAGAATTTTTTTGATAGGTGCAATGTATATGTGAATAAGAAGAGAGAAGAGAGGGGTAACACTTCCATAGAATATGAGGTTTTGACTATCAGAGATGCACAAAACCCAAATATGATAAACATTGGGAAATGTTGTACATAAGAGGAGAAAGTGAAATTGAAGCAGCTACTGATATCTTATCATGATGTATTCCCATGGTGCTATGATGACTTGAAAATTTTCAAGGGAGAAAAGCTCAAACACCACATTCGCTTAAAACCTAAAGTTGTTCCTCTCCATCAAAAATAGAGAAATTATAACCCCAAAGTAGCTAACACTATCTTTCATAAAATTGACAAGATTTTGATGGCGTGAATCATCTATCTCATCCACCATTCTACCTAGGAAGCCGACATAGTCCTAGTTTGAAATAAAAATGGAGAAATTAGAATATGTGTAGATTTCAAAAATCTGAATCAAGCATCTCTCAAAGACAATTATGCACTACCAAACATGGATCATCTATTGTAGACGGTAGCATTCTCAAAGATGATGTCTATGATAGATAGTTTCTCAAGGTATAATCAGATAGAAGTTGATGAGAGAGACCAGCACAAAAAAAATTTCACTACTCCATGAGGCACATTTTCTTATAAAAAAATGCTTTTTAGGTTGATCAATGCAAGTGCTACTTTCCAATGTACAATGGATTTATTATTCAAAGATTTGAAAATAAGATCATAATTGTATATTTGGATGATATCGTAGTATTCTCAAAGAGATGAAGAAACCACTTGCATGATTTAGGGGTGATACTGAAGAGGTGTCGAGAACATGGGCTTTCCTTGAACTCAAAGAAGTCGATCTTCTGTGTGAATAAAGGAAAGCTATTGGGTCATATTGTGTCATGGGAAGGAATTTGCATAGACCCTGAAAGAGTCAGAGAAATTCAACAACTCAGCCTCCCCTTAAGCAAGACCGGGGTGAAATCATTCTTTGGCTAGAGGTCAATTTCCTGATAAGGTTTGTGCCTAATTTTTATGAAACTAATAGACATATAGATGATATGATGAAATGGAATTAGAGGCTTATATGGAATGAGGTTATTAAAGAAGCCTTTGGAAATATCAAAGAGGCTATAGCTAATGTGCCTTTGTTAAGACACACCTATTTTAGAAAAGAGTTTCTTATTTACTACTACGCCTCTAAACACACGATGTTTGTGATTCTATAACAAGAAAATAAGCAAGGAGTCTAGGAACCAATTTCTTCATGAGCATCCTATTGAGGAATCATGAGTTGAGATATTCAAAAATTGAGAAGCATGCCTTTTTCATAGTGAAGGTGATGCAGTCAAGGATGGTGGATCCAATTAAGGATAGTCCAACCTTGTAGCCAACAATCAACACAATAGAAATACACAACAACAAAATGTTTCAACTCAATTTCTATTAGCATTCCCGACTATAAGGCCTTCTGAGATTTATAATCAAAAACAATTCTGGAAGATCAAATAGATCCAATATAACTCCAGCTAGTCCATTTCTTAAATAGATCAACAACTGATGGAAACCCTAAGGAAGATTTGAACTTGTGCTCGCAAGCCACCAAAAAATCTCCTTGTCTCCAAGCATGAAAACCACTAGCTCTTCTATGAAAACTATCAGAATTCAATCTGATCTGCTAGATCTCACAGGATCCAAGTCTACACTATCTTTTCTACAACTTCACTTTTCATCTGTCACTCCAGACTGACTCTAAACAACTACCCAAACCCTTCTTAAATACTAATCTTTAGCCAAAAATTGCCAGGATGACATAATTAACTCCTACAAACAAATATTAAATGCAATACAATTCAACTCTCAAATAGCCTTAAAATTATTTAATTCTCCATGTCAACCTCTAGATCTACATAGGAGAATACAACAAAAGATATCAACAATAAATGCACAAAGTCGGCCAACCAAATCACCAAGAACTCTAGTCGGTAAACCAGAACTACCGAGTGCCAGAGAAATAACTGAGCAATAGTGAAACAACTAACCAAGCCAAGAAACATCGAGCAACACTGGCACTAGTTCCACCAAGCATAAGAAGTCTCACTGAGTTCCTTTAATGATCAAGATTCCTTCAATAAATGAGACCATCGGTTAAAGCTGCAACTGAGTACCACCAAACCACAACAACACACTTCCGTGCAGATTCATCGAGTACCCTAGAATGCCCCTACATCAGACACCCCAGGTTCGAAAAGATGTTCATATGTGAGAAGAATATCTTTTAGGATTCATTACATAAACCCCAAACTGGCTCTTTACATATAAGTCCTCCAAATTTTTAGCTTGCATATTCTTCCACTTTAGCTTCCTCTATCTTCTCAAGTATTTCCTTGATAACACACATGCTTGTTCTCCATACTGATCATCCATACCTTTAGGATCCACCAACTCAACTCAGCTACCAATACTCAAACTTCTCCTACCAAGTGTTGTATCTAGCAAAGGCATCAGGGAAAACTTACTATCATCCTTCTCAATAGTAAACACATTCTTCACACAATCATACATAGCTCTGCAATCATATTGCCAAGGTTTATCGAGAAATATATCATGACTATTCATCTCCACAATATCACATAACACAAGATCCTTATACTAGCCAATTTGAACATCAACAAAGAGCTATTCTCTTACTTCCAGAGCATGAACATCTTGTAACCAGCCAATCCTATAAGGACAAGGATGTTTCATTCTGTTCAAACCAAGTTTTTGAACCATGTCCTCAGCAACAAGGTTATCAATGCTACCACTGTCAAAAATAACATCACAAAGTTTACCTCCAAACTTGCACCGAGTTCTGAACAAGTTAATCCTTTGACACGGTTCCTCCTTTGTACCAAGCAATGTTCACCAAACTAGCAAGTTCTCAGATTCAGGTTCATTTTGAATGTTCTCATTTAACATAGTAGTTCATCAGTCACCAAGCTTCTTCTGTGTACACTCAAAAGAATGGTGTCCTTCTTCACCATAGTTATATAACAAGTTCCCTTAAAGATAACCCTACCCATCTTCTTCTTTGGTTCTACAGGTTTCTGTTCATCTTCTACAGTCAGTTTATCCTTCACCGAGTGATCAATCTTTTCCTTCCCTCGAGGATTACTATGTTGTCTCCTTTTCAACTTATCTTCTACCTTTAGAGCATACTGATAAGCATCTTCAATAGAATCAATCTTCAACATACCAAGCTCATCCTGGATATTGAATCTCAAACCATTCACATACCGAGCTAACTTTTCCTTACCAAGTTCTCTATGTCCAGACCGGATAGTAAGATTGTAGAACTCCTTGGTATAATCTTCAATAATCAAATCTTTCTGCTTTAGATTCTACAACTTCTTAAACAAGTCAAGTGCATAGTCGGTGGGTATGAACTTAGCTTTCAATTTAGTCACCATCAACCTCCACCGATTGATCTTCATTTCACCTTCATCTTCTCTATCTCTTTGTAATTATTTCCACCAAAGAGTAGCATGTCCTTTCAATTTTTTCTGTACCAACCTCACTCTTAGAGGATCTTCAATTTCTTCTAGCTCAAAGAAATCTTCCAATTCACCAATCCAATCAATTAGATTCTCAGGTTTCGAAGTACCAGAGAAAGTAGAAACTTCCATTTGGTAACTGTAGACACCTAAAAATCCTTTAGAAAATAAAGTATTTTTATTTTTTGAAAAATCCCTGATGACATCATCATTTATTAATTACTTAATTATTTAATTAATTTATTTATTTTTATGCCATTGAATCCCTTTATCTTAATTAAAAATATTTAATTAAGGAATCCCTCCCAAAAATGTTTAAATCTTATTTAAACATTATCTCCTTATTTATTAATTATTTAATTAATAAATTGACCAAAAATCCCAAAATAAATAATTTATTTATTTTTTGCCCAAAACTTGGCCAATTTCCTTAAGACCACTAACCTCTTCCAGAATCTTCTAGTCCTTCTTTAATTTCGATTAAAGGCTAATCCCATCATTTCCTAACCCTAATCCCAACTCAAGAATATTTAATTAAGATTAAATATTAATCCTCAATTCCTAATTTACCCTAGGAAAACTCTAGACTCTTCTAGAACTTTCCTAATCCTTCCCTAAACCCATTTAGGGGAAATTACCTACTTTCCCTAAGCTAATCTAAGTCTCCTTTGACTCTTAGTCAAACCCTTCCCCTAATGAGCGTCAAACTCCTTAAAGCCTTTGAGATAAATAAAACTTTATTTATTTCCTAAATTCCATGTTTATCCTTAGAAAGCCTAGACTTTTCTAGAAAGTCTTTATCCTCATCCAAAGCCTAGACTCTTCTAGAAAGTCTTCATCCTTATCCCCTTTGACTCAAACCCTAACCTTACCCCAAACTCTAACCTTTCTTCCTAACTCAAGCCCTTAGGAAATCCTATAAATGCTCCCTCTTCCAAGAGCAATCCATTAGCTTAGTCTTTCATCTTCATGCATTGTTATCATGCTCTTTTACTTCTAGCTCTAGCATAATCATTCCTAATTGTTAGATTTCTTTGTTTTCTTCAAGCTTTCTAACACATCTTAGCATAGATTTAATGGATTAACCTAGTTTCTTCCATTGTTTTGCATAAGCATAGCATCATATCACATCTCTATTTGGTTTAAAATCAATCTTAGCATAAACACCATGTAGCTTAATCTTCATTTCAGTGTCATTTGATCTTTGAGGTCTTAGGGGCAAATCAGGTGTTCTATACCTATTTTTGTGCCATTTATGAGGTTTTCATGGATCTCAATCTATCTTAGCATGCATTAGAATATGCTCCAAGTGCTTAGAGAGCACACCCACATCCCCTAAGCAAGAGCAAATCAAACAGTGCTTGGGTGCACCTGTTTAAGCTCTATCTGAGGTGGCTTAGCTTAGAGCTTCTTTGTTTTGGATTGATTTCATGCTAGGTTAAAATATAATGTTTGTTTGGCTTGAAGCTTTCAAAATAGGTATCCTCAAAAGCCTAGTTTACATTCTGGCATGCCCGGTAGGACCCCTGTCTTGATCATCTACTCCAGAATCAACATTTTGTGGCCATTTTTCTCCTTTTTTTTTCTCAAAATTTTGGGTTTCAACATTCTGTCGTATCAGAAACTGTGCATTTGCAAAATTTTTTGTAAATCTGCGCATTTATCACTAAAAACTGTGCATTTATAATTAAAACTACACATTTTTCACTAAATTGCGCATTTGTTCAGACTTGCTGCGCATATGTTTAGACTTGCTGCGCATATGTTCAGACTTGCTGTGCATTTGTTCAGACTTACTGCGCATTTTTTTTTTGTGAAAATTAGCATTTTAAAAAGCATTCTGGCAGAATAGATGTAGTTGCACATGCATTCTCTATTATTGCGCATATGTTCAAAATTGGAAAAGTGTGCATTCATCACATATTCCTGTGCATTTATTCTCTATAATTGCGCATTTATTCCAGAAAGAGGTAATCTGATGTTTTTAAATTTTTTAAACTTTGATTTTTCTTATAGGATCTAAACTCTATGTTTTGCAGGTACTTCTTGGAGGTACTTCTTGGAGGGAAAGGAAATCACCAAAATGATAAAGCCTTAAGGCTCATGAACCTTCTTGCATGTTTAGGAACCTCAAACTTTCATTTGGTTGGCTTAAAATAAACTTCAATGCACTCTTGAATGCCTTAACAAAATCTTGCAAAAATCTTTGTTTTTTTCATGCTTCAAAGCTAAATTAGGAACTTGTCTTCTTAATCAAAGCAAATGGTCAAAACAAGTCTTGAATGAAAATAAAAAGGAATGAAGCTAATTCCTAAGAGTCATTGTCAATTTGAAAAACAAACATACTCTTGAATGTACTAAAAGAAATGAACATCTCTATTCCCTTTTTTGTTTCAATTCAAAGCAAGCGCACAATCAAATTTTGAATGCCTTAAAGGATCAAAACAAAGCACTTCAAAGTTATTAGATCAACACGCAAATCTCGATCTTGAATGCCCAAGTCAAAGCAACTGCAAATGCTCAAAAGTCTTTTGGAAAAAGAACAAATCAAACCTTAAGCACTTGTGTCTTCAATTTCAAAGTTCAAATCACACTTAATCAATTTGGGAAAAAAGAACAACTTGCTTGATGTGCATCTAGGAGCTTTCTTTTTCTTGCAAAAACCTTGTTAAAGTAAGCAACGTAGAAAATTTGGACTCGGACAAGTTCACTTGTTTTACTTTTAGTGAGGCCTGTCCAAGGAGAAAAGCACTTCCTCCTCGGAGAATGACCTTAAACCGGTATCCCCCCTAGCCGGTATATAAATAAAGTGAAGGAAAAAAGTACTCACTTATATCTCCTAATCCATGGGCGTTTTGTGCCAAATGCAAATGTCTGGGGATAGGTAAATATTCCTCCCCCAGTGTTGTTGGCTAGGCTCTTAAGTGAGTCACAGGCGGTCAACATAACCGGGTATGGAGACTTGACGGAACTATTAAAAACCTGATAAAATAGAGGCTACCCTATCTACATCCAAAAGTATCAAAATCCTTGTGCAAGGACCGATTCCAAGGGGTTTACCGGGTCACCTTAAGATTACTCACCATTTGTATTCCATTTTAGGGGGTACCAAGCTATGGGCAAGTGATTTTAATACTCACCTTCCTAGGTAGATCTGCTTGAAGTGCTTGACAGTCAGAAGCTCCGTGAAAACATTGTTGGAACATACACTTTTCAAAGCTTTATTAGAGTCAGTTATCTTGTTTGTATCCCACAAGGTTGCTTTGTCCCTTGTAGGGATTGCTTATCCAAAAATCTTTGTTGAAATCTATCCTTTGCCATTGGAAAAATATCAAATTGATCTACAACTTGGTTCAAGATACTCAGAAGAGCCATGTCAGTCCAAATCCTCCCAAAATCCAAAAAATGTCCAAAGCTTTTAGAATCTCAAACCATGGTCTTCCAATCATATTCAATCTAGTCTTGTCATCCTTTCCTCCTATCCTAGGTTAGCAAAGTCATCTTGGTCATCTCCCATCCCCTTGTTTGTCTTCCTCTAGAGTCAGTTTTCTTCCAATATTGAGCCAAATCCAATCCTAGTCTAATCCTATCAGTCATTCCAATCTGAGTCTTAGTCTTCCAATCCATCTTCATCCTTCATCCTTATCCAACTCATCCGCAAGTCAGCATGTCTCAAAACTATTATGATGAGTTTGGTTATTATGTCTCTCCCCTCAATCCATCCTATCCCAAAGATGATGAAAGCCTTGTAGATCACGATACCTATTTTGAAAATCCTAGCAAGTTTGCTCCAAACATCCCCCAGCATCCAATCATTCCTCCAAACTATCCTATCATGCCTTCACGCTTATCCACTAGCACCCCCTTTCATGTCCTCGACAAGGCAAATCCATTATCTTATCCATCCACAACTTATCCCTATCTTAAACCTACACATCCTCCATATGCATCCTTCATACCTCCATCTCCTGCTATGGTCATATCCCAATCACCACCATCCCCTCGAAACACTTCATGCTACTTCCCTTATCTAAAACCTCCATCCACTTATCCTCCAAAAACCTTTCAAAACCAAACACCAAGTCTTCCAATCCTTTTCCCCAATCCTCCATCCTATCTCAATCCACCATCTTCTATTCCAAACCACATTTCCAAAAATCCCCTCCCACAAGTAGAGTGCATCCTTCAAACCGCTTCATATACCATACCTCGATCCATCAACTCTACCTCTTCAGCACCATCATCCCCTCAAATAGGTTCACCATCTACCACCCCATCATTGTGTGAGGACTATCCTAGCTATCCATCTCCTCCATCTTCTAATCCTTTTTCACCACGAAAGTCTCCAAGGAGTTTCACAAGGAAGCCAACAAAAAATCCCACTCCTAGAGTTGAAAAGCCAAGCCATCTCAAAACTTCATGTGAAGCCATCATTGATGAGGCCCATCCATCACTCCCATCTATTATCTATCTTCCATACATCCCACTCATTGATCTTCTTCCATCTCCTAGCATCATTGAGTCCCTTCCATCTGAAGTCTCCATCCAATTCCCACCAACATCACCTCCTCCTAGCATTATCCAAAGCATATATGATGAGTCTCATAAGTTCACCCCTCTTCCTACCATCACAGTTGCAAAACCTTCCATCCTTTCATCCATACCATCTAAAGAGTTCTTCCTTCTTCCAGAAATCATAGTTACAGAATCTCCCATCCTTCCATCCACCCCCTTTAAAGAGTCCATCCATACATCCCCCAACACTCTATCCACACAAATCCTATTATGTAAAGATCTTGTCCAAAAGCATGTTGAAATACTCGCAGAAGAAAATCAAGATCCAATCCCTTCACTTCCCCTATCACATGTTCTATTGCTTCCATCACCCCCAATCCAAAATCCTACAATCCCAATTCCTCCAATCCAAGATCCTATCATCCCAGTTTCTCCAACTGAAGATCCATTACCATCCCCCAATCCCAGTCAAAATCCCACCATCATATGCTCTCCTCTTGAGGATCTTCCAATCCAAACTATCCCACTGCCATCACTCTATCCTCTTGGATCACTTACATTTGTCAAAGGTAGTCCACTTGAAGCAGAAGCAATAAGTTCTATATCTTCCATCAGGGAACCAGAAACTGGATGTTTATCATATTCCCCAAGTCAGAAATATCCTTGTTTGGATAAAATGCTCAAGAAATGGAATTATCAAGGCAAAGGCCTAGGCTCTTGTGAACAAGGAAATCTGGAGCCCATTCAAGACAAGAAACATCCAAAGTTATGTGGCATTGGTCACACATTAGAAGAAGGAACTTCCTCTAGAAATGTTGGTACAACTAAAGTTAAATTCAAGCATCCTTCCAAACGCACCATCACATATTCCAAGGCATACAATGATATTCCTCCTCCTCCATCATTACAGCCCAGGACAACCTATCACATTCCTCCTTCATCCTCCAAATCTATTTTGGGTCCCTATGTCCCAAAATCTACCAGCACATATCCTTCACATGCTAACTCCATTTTGGGACCTTACATCCCAAAATATCATCCCCCATCTTATCCTACTCAGACCTTCATCCAAAATCAAAGCATCCCTAGTCAAGATCAACAAAGGCACATTCCCACATATCTTATCTACCAATCTCCTTCCATCTCTCCATCCATATTTCCTCCATCTTGCACATCTCCTCATATTCACTCTGATGCTCCCCACAATTTGGATGCCACATCCAATATGAATAAAGGGAAATATCCACAAAGATCTAAGGATTTCCATGTCCAATCTAAACGACATGCTCAAGCAAAGAAAAATCCAATCAAGCAATCTAAAGCATTCCTATGGCCACAAAGGCCCAAAAAAGCACAAGCAAAATCCACTACATGGCCACAAAGGCCCAGCAAAGAAAAAGAAAAATCTGATGCATCCCAATGGCCACAAAGACCCACAAAAGCTAAAGCAAAAATGATGTGGATCCCAAAGAAAAAAGATGTAATGCATCTAAAAGAAACATCCACAATGGAATCCAAAGTTGCTAATCCCCCAACTACTTAGTCTTCTCCTCCATCTCCTAAATCTATTTTGGGTCCCAAAGATTTGAAATCTCCTAGCATAATTCCTCCATCACATCCATCTCTATCTTCTGAAGCCCATCCACTTCATCCATCTTCCTCACAACATGTGCCAATGTTGGTCCTGACAGCATCTCCCTATCATGATCACTTTCCATCCAAACACTTTCTACCACCATATCTCCCATCTACCCCATCTCATCCATGCCTTTGCATAATCCCTCCATGCCAATAAAGTCGTACCAATATCCAGAGAAATCAGAAAGGCAGCAACAAACTAGAAAATGTCAACAACAAATCAGAAGATCAGTGAAGAAAGTTAGCAACACATCAGAATATCAGAAGGTCAACATCTAGTCAGCAGAAAATCAGAAAAATCCATAAAAATTAAAAAATCAAGTGAAAAGTATCAAAAAAGAAAAGAAAGAAAAAGAGAAAAACATTTGCCCAATGGTGAAAACTTGGCAATTCAAGCACCTTGGACAAGTACCATGGTGAAAACCTGGCAAATAGGCATCATGCGTAGGCCTCCCCCCCCAATTCCTTTCTACAGTTGGGGGCCATTCCCTTCTTCCATCTTTATCGAACATCTCCTCCATCCCATTTGTCTCTCACCTCCTTCATCCTCCTTTGGATCTTGATGACAAAAAAAAGACTACCAGGTATACATGCTTTAGTGCATAGTTTTTGGTACCATGCCCACCAGGGTTTTCCCTTCGCTAGGGTTTCCTCAAAAAAAAAAATGGTGTTATGAGTTATGTGTTTATGTTCTTTTCATTCTAGTATTCATATGGTTTATCTGCAATTAGTTTAAGTTTAAATTTAAGTGTTGTAATACTGATTCACCCCCCCTCTCAGTATCACTTAATCCTAACAATTGGTATCAGAGCGATTGGCCCTTGGAGAGAAAGCCTAATAGCTTAAGGGAGATAATAATGGATTCAAAAAGTTTGCAAGAGAACTTTAAAGCAAAACTTGATGACCTGGACAAAGAAAAGGCTGAGAATGGTGAATTGAAATTCAAGTTAAGAAGAGCAGAAGGTTTTATCAAGAAACTAAAGGAACATCTTGAACTTTCAAGAAGTCAGAGACAAGACCTTATGGAAAAGATCAAAAAGGATTCAGACAATGATACATCAGACCAAGTAAAGAAGTTGGAGCAAGAAAAAGAACAAATTAATCTTCTGATGATTAAAGAGATTCAACATGAAAGGGATGCAAGATACAAAGTTGAAAAGACTCTAAAAGAAGTGAACATGAAGATAGGAGAGATGCATATAGAACTTGATCACTGCAAGGAAAAATGCTTGGAATTAGAGAAATACAATCAAATCATAAAAGGTGAACTCACTCAATCCAAGTTACACATTGAGAAATTACACATGAGCAATGATAAAATTGATGAACAAAGAGAGACAAAAACATAAAAGGAGACATGACTGGAATTGGGTACAATGAAGGAGAACGTTCTAAGACATGAAGAATCACATGAAGTGAAGATTGAAGATAGATCCACTCTTGAAGAACCTAAAGATTAGATCAGACCTTTCAGAGGTAGATGCTTTGGATGCAAAAAACTTGGACACATGAAAAGAGATTACAGAGATAAAGGTCCTTTCAAACCCTTTACTGGTTATTGTTATAATTGTTATGCATATGGACGTAAGAAAGAAGAATGTAGAAAAATTGATCAGTCAAGAAGAAGACAAGATTACATAAGAGAAGGATCAATAGCGAAGATCACATGCTACAAATTCAATAACCTTGGGAATACTGCAAGGTATTGTAAACTGCAGGTTAATCAGGATAGAATTCCACCTACATGTTTCAAATGTCACAACTCAGGACACATAGCAAATTTTTGTAGGTATAATAGAATGAACAATAGAAGAGGACCACCACCTATGGTTATAAAGAAGAATATTGGTCACAGTGGTAAAAGTATTAGTGAATACATAGATGAATTCAAGAATCATTTCAAGAAACCAATAGATGAAGATGATGGGAAGATATGGAAGGTAAAAGATTTCAATAAGGCATTGGTTTAGGGAGAGACAATAGATGCTATTGTGTCTTCATATGATGTTAACATTGCTACATCAACCTAAAGCACCAAGCATGGCCTTAGGGGGAGCATTGGATGTAGATAAAAGATTATATCCAGCCCCTGATTATGTGGAATGAGCTCATGTGAGCTTAGATATGGTGTATACAGACATTATTGAGTATATATATGTGATTGCAAGATTTGGAGATTCATATCCTATGAACACAAGAGTTGTGTTTGACTAGACAATGTGCCAAGTTGAGCTAACTGTGATAAATGCATTTACTCAACTGATGATGGATAAAATACCTTGAAACATATCATTTTTTCCACATTTGATAAGCAACGACCAAGGAGAATAGAGTTAAGAAGCACATCAGCCACCTAGCAACCACATTGCGTGATTGATTCAAGAAGTTCCAAAATTTGGCATATTAAAGGTATTTAGATCATATACTCTATCAAAAAGCTATGGATGCACCTATGATCTATGATGTAGTTGATAGGCCAAGGTATAAGTTTAAAATACACCCTTTTAAGTCTTATGAGGATGATCCTGAAGGAGTATTTTTTGCAAACCCCATATGGTGTCCTTCACGTAGAAGACATTAGGGCTTACATTCATTGTAAGTATGAGACTATAGGGGATGTCAAAATATACAGGGAGATAGATGAGATGATAGAATCTGATGGGAAAATAAAGGAAGAGTTCAAACACTTGGAAGACTAATCAATCATAAAGCTAACCCTGTTGAATGAATTTTGTGAGACTAAATGGTTCAAGATTATACTAAGTAGAATCTATGATCAATTTATCTAGATGGGAGAGCAGCTTGTGAAGATATGTATGCAACTAATTCATGAAATAACTAGATTGGACAACACTAGAGCCCTCCCTATGGTAGATAAAAACATCAAGAAGCAAGTAGAGACCCTAACTCATTCCAAATGGGACAAGCAAGCGATGGTTGTAAATGATATATTTCAACAAGATGTGAGACATGTAGCAATGCTACTAGGATATAAGTTATTTTATAGTAGCATACCTAATTCTATATCTGTAGGAGTCATAATGATGACTTATAGAATGGTGAAAGAGAACACCAAATATAACTTTTGTGAAATTATGACACGATAATTCTTGGAGAATGTGAGGATTGTTAAGAAGGAGAAGTCAAAAGCATTTAGGTTTGGTTCACTCTTGATTCATATGTACATTCATATTGAGCACAAATTTCCCAAAATGCACTCTAGAGCATGGAAGGACAACATACCTATTAGTGAACAGTTTTTTGCTTTCTCAAGATTGATCTAAAAGAACTCTTACTAAGCCAAAAAGTAAATTGTCAAGGTGCAGTTGCCTTGCTAATGAATATTCAGTTCAATCTTATTCAATAAAGAATGCAATTTATAGGTATTTTTGACTAGAAAATATGTAAGGGAAAATATTCATTTCATCAACATGAAAGGAATGTGCAATTTCAAGATCATCCAAGTCTGATTATCAAGATTATCCACATGCATAAAACTAAAGATCTACACACAAACTCTCTCTGTTGCTTCAGACAAACAATCAACTCATATAACAATTAAGCTTCCTCAAATATGATTCATCTCCATAGGAAAATAGATGTATATATATATAACTGCAAGATCTCATATACATTCTATCATAATAGTTCAAAGAAACTAAAGCATATATTTTCAAAATAGTTTTCAAAATATCAGAGAGATGACCTTAAATAAGTCATAAGTCCTTCAATATATAGCCATGCAGGGCTTGAAAACCAACCTAATTAAAAACTACCTCACTAGCGATAAATAGTTTTTAGTTAAATAACTGACTAAAAGCATAAAGAAGAAAAAGCAGAACTGGGGCATGAAACAACTAAATTTATCCAAGTGTCCTCAGGAGCTAAGTGTCAAGATTGACACCAGCTGGCCAATTTCCAATTCTCATATGCTACAATGAATGCAAAAATCACCTGCTGATGTGGCAATCCAAGGTAAGCAATCTCTACTTCCACACCTCCTTATCTTTCTTAATTTGTGCCACTTTCCCATCATGCATCTCCAGATGTTTCTACTAAAACAAGAGCATTGATTCCATGCACACATCTGTAGAAAAGTCCTACACACTCAGCATTTTCATCTCTCAGAATTCATTGAATCAAATTGGAACACTTTCAATGACCTTCTCGTCCGATCTATTTGACTCCTCCTTAGCTTCAGAACATTTCTTCTCTATCTAGTCCATATAATTCAAGATCATGTCCTTTATTATCTCTAGCTCCTTAAGAAGATCCTTAACCTCATAGATTCCATGTGCCATGGCTTCTTTTCTCCATTCAATACATTCTTTTAGGACGTATAAGGTTTTGTCATCTAATCCTGGAACTGGCCTCTCTGCAAGAAACTTCTGCAGCCCATATTCTTGAATCTCCTCCATCCATTAGATCTCTTTCACCCAGCTTCCTTTTTTTGTTTCCCATCCATCAATTCTTGCTCCAACATTCTTAATAAGGTTGCTAACCTCATTCTAGGACTGATTCAAGCAACTTAAGTGTTTAACAGCCTCAAATTTTACATACTCGATCCACCCTTCAAATATCTTGGTGACGACCTTATTTCTCTGTACCTGATCCAGAAACTTTTGGTTAACTGGGGATTTGAGATCAATTGAAGTTGGCATCTCACTTAATGGAAAAGGTTCTGTATGTTGAATAGCATGAATATATTGAGCCATGTTTTTCATCGCTTCCTTCATCTCTTGTTTATCCTTTGTGTCCTTCCGAACCCTGTTAGCAATCTTTTTGTTGGAAACCTCAAATATCTTCATATCCGTAGCTTTGCTATCTTTTCCCAAATCAATCTTTGATACCTGATAATCTTGAGTAGAAACTTCATTTCCTTTATCACTTACTAGTTTTTCAATTTTCGCTACCCAATGGCCAATAACTTCATCAAACTCAATTCTGGACTCAGTTTTAGGCTTTTTGGCCTTTGGGGTCTTACCTAAGCATTTACTCACCACATCCTCAATTGGTAGAGATAGAGGAACAACACTTATTTTCATAGAAATACAATTTTCCAACCATTGTGGAGCTATATTAGTCTTCTTCTGTGTGTCATAGCTACTCAGGAGAGCAAGAGAATCTTTTGGAGTATTTTTCGAGCCATCCTGCATTTGCTAGCTGTCTGACATATTGGATGAACTAAATTCTAGAATTGGCTTTTCTTGTGGTTTAGTTTTAGAAGGATCTAGATCTACAATAACACTGGAATCCACCACTAGTTCCTTATCTTTGTTCTTTATCCTAGAACTTGATCGGGTCATCCGTGTGGTAGGCTCAACTTTAAGTTGAACTTGAACTTGAACTTTCAGGCTAGTTGGTTCAACTAAAAGTTCAATATTACTAGTTGTCTACACACAAATTCTCTACAATTTCCTTACCACAAACTCTATTGCTTGCTTTCTCTACAAGAAAATGATAATCAAATGCTAATAAAAGTTTCAATTTATTAATAAGACTGGTAAGAATCCTGAATAGATTTTGCAGGACAGTTGTAGTAAATGCATTTATGTAGAAATCATCGATGTGACATATTAATTCTTTTCTCATTCAATTTCATATCAAATTGGCACAAGTTTCTCAGTTCCTCATAATGTCTCCTAATTACCACACTCTCCACAATAATGACCCCTTTTTACTGCACCGCTATATGTCATTTCTTAATTCTGCATGCTCATACTGTCCCATTAGGTTCAATAACTTTGCATGACAACATTCCATAATTTGATTTGATAACCATGTTTCTTGAAAAGGCAACTTCCCTATGGAAGAAAAGAACAAAATTCTTGAATATTCCATCTCTTGGACACTACACTTGAACTTGACAAAGTTTGAGGTTCAGGTTTAACTTTATAACAAAGACTGACAAACTGATAACTGGGAGCAGGTGGGTGGAGACACATTATAACTTATAACGGATGTTGAACTTGAACTTGAACTTAACAAATTTCAGCTTCAACTTCAACATAGAACTTTTTACTGACCAAAATCAAACCCAAGAGTGAGGAAAAAAAGTTGAGGATAACAACTGAATCTGACTGGGGACCGGGACTCTTTAGGATAGAGGATGAACTTAGAATCCCTTGTTTCAAAAAATGGACTTTGACTTATTAAAGACAAGGGTGACTAAACACAACAAAACTTTCTACTCCTACAGATGCAACCAAAAACTTATATACAAACAAGAAAGAAAACTTAAAGCTAAAAAAGCTTAAGGTCCTGTCCATTATACGACAGGGGTAGCTCATCTCCATCAACATACTATAGATTGAATGCATTTAGACCCAAAACCTGGGAAATCTTGAAAGGACCCTTCCAGAGAGATTCAAACTTTCCATGTGCTCCACACATTTTTTGACATTTATCCCAGAGCATGACCTTATCTCCCTCCATGAATTTATGCAGTCTAGTATGATGATCAAATATTTATTTCACCTCAAATTGATGACTGGTTATATGATCCACCAAATTTTCCCTTTCTTCTTCAATTTTAGATAAATACATAATTCTCTTTTCTAATGAATTTTGGAAGACTTCATTTTCAATACACCTTTGCAACTTAGCGAAAGCTAATTCCAAAGGAAGAGATAACTAAGCCTCAACTCCAAAGACTAGTTCAAAAGGACACATTCCAATGGCCCTTTTTGGTGAATTTCTATCTGCCCACAAAGCTTCATAGAGTCTTTTGTGCCAATCCTTTCCTCTTTCTTCTACAAGCTTTTTCATAATATTGATCAGGTTTTTATTCATGGACTTTGCCTGTCTATTTCCCCATGGGAAATAATCTGAAGAGTGAGACAAGTTAATTCCATGGTCATAGAAAAAAAGTTGAATTTCTCGAGATGAGAAGTACTAAGCATTGTCAGCCACTATCTTGAGTGAAACTCCAAATATTGTAACATTGTTCTCCTTAAGGAATCTGTAGACTACCTCAGATGTGGTCACCTTTACCGGCACAACTTCAACCCATTTGGTGAAGTAATCTGTGGCCGTGAGAATGTGAGTATGTCTTCCACTCGAGATTGGATTAATTGGACCGATGAAGTCAAGTCCCCACTATTGAAAGGGTTCTTCAAGGACTACCGATCTCAAAGGTAAAGCAACTAACTGGGGTTTCCCTGAGAAAAGCTTGCATTTTTCACAACTTGCCACCCACTTGTACGCATCTCTAAACATCCCGGGCCAGTAATAGCAATTTCTCAATATCTTAAAAGCTTTCATAGATGATGAGTAGTATCCTCCATAGGCTTCATTGTGAAATGCTTGCAATAGCTTCTGTTGTTGGTCTTTATCATCACATCGCAAGAACATCCTGTCTATCCCCTTTTTATATATGACATTATCCACAATGACATATTTTGCTACTTTTAGCCATAGATTTCTTTTCTATTTAGTCAAGAGATGATTCAAAGGTTCTCCATAGGTCAAGAAGAATGTCACATTTGAGAACCATGAATCACTTGTTCCAACAAAAATGTAATTAGAAAATTCTTGATCTCCCTTATTTTCGACCATCAACTTGCATAGACCCTAGCCTCTGACTAGCTTGGTGGGTTTGATTTCCAAATCAAATTCCTACACTTTCACTACCTCCAAGGAGCTCTTTTATTAATGATCACCTCCTGTTGAGCAAGGGTACTTTTGAAGGTAGAACTTGGAACAAAAAATATAGAGTGATAATGAAGAATGTAATACCGAAACTATTTTACTGCCTTCACCACCACAAACGCCTATTTCTTAGTTTGGGAATAGCCCAATTCATGTTTTTTAAGTGGTACACTCATAAAATAAATAGGAGCCTCTTCATCCTTCTCATTCTTCTGCAATAGTACTCCAAACATGGTGTGCTCTAAGGCATAACAATAAATTATGAAATCTTTTTTAACGTCTGGGTGTATCAAGGTTGGGGCTTGAGCTATGGCTTCTTTTACTTTTTCAAAATAATTTATGGCTGGTTCGTCCCATTTGAAACTGTTCTTTTCACTCAAAAGATCAACCATTGGTTTTATTGTCTCAGCAAAATCAGGAATGATTTTTCTTAAAAAATTAACCTGACCAAAGAAAGATTTTATGCCCTTGTGATTGATAGGAAGGCATAATTGTTGAATATCTCTCACCCTTTCTGGATCTATTTTGATGTCTTCTTTTGAAACTAAATGACCCATCAAATTTCCTTCTGTCACATAGAAAACTAACTTCTTTGGGTTTAAAGAAACACCATGGTCCCAACACCTTTGCAAAACCTCTTTTAAGTCTCTCAGATGCTTCTTTCATATTTTAGAGAAGACTATCATATCATCTAGATAGATAGTGATGGTTTTTTTTGATAGGTGACCAAAGGTAGAATTCATAGCCCTCTGAAATGTAGCTCTAACATTAAACAGTTCGAAAGGCATTCTTTGATAAGCAAATGTACCCCAAGGTGTGGTGAAAGTCATCTTATGTTGATCTTCATTTGCAACATTGATCTGGTTGTATCCCGAGAAGCCATCGAGTAATGACATCATTTTTGAGCCAACAACAGTCTGAAGGATCTGATCCATCATGGGTAAAAAAATTTTTTCCTTGAGACTTGATTGGTTGAGATTTCTAAAATCCACACAAATCCTGATTTCTCCACTTTGTTTATGTAGAGGAACTATGTTAGGAACCCATGTTGGTGGTGTATAGGGAAGATTGTGTGTGCCTAAAGTATTTTATCAACTTCTTTAAAGATAGCATCAACTAATTTTGGATTATAAGTCCTCAACTCTTGGCGAAAAGGGGATGTCCCTAGTTTTAAAGGAATATGATGTGTGAAATATCCCTATCTAAAATTCTTCAAATCATCATAGGACTAGGTGAAAACATCTCCATACTCTCTTAGCAGCTTGGTAAAACATCTCTTCTCATCATCATCACAACATACCCCTAGGTTTACCAATTTTGGGTTATAATCATCTCCAATGTTTATCTTTTCATATTCGTTAGAAGGAATATCATCTGATATGACAGTTTGATTTAAAAAATAGTCCCTGCTATCAAAAAGTTTCTCCAATTCCACTAACCCTTTAGGTATAGGGTTACCTTTAAGTTGAAACACTTCTTTTGATAAGCTAACATTTTTATTTGGGCAAAATTCATAACATTAAGACCGTGATCCTTCAAAATAATTAGTTGAAAATTTGTCCAACCTTTGCAGGAATTCATTAATGTGGGAATCATCTTTAAAAACTTGCCAGGAAAGAGAATTATCAGGTACACTGGGCCTGTGTATAACCTCAATTGTATAACAATCTTCTGTAAAGTCCAAATGTGGAATTAACATGGAAGCTAATCCTGCTAGGGTGTTAGCTCTTGAGTTATATTCTCTTGGAATAGACTCAATTGAGAAGGCCTCAAACCACTCTATCTCATCCCAAACCCTATTCCTGTAATGTTTCAGCCTCTCATTTTTCACAAAATAAATTCCTAATCTACTTTACAATCAACTCTGCATCACCACAAGCTCTCAAAATCTTAATCCCCTTTTTCTTTGCTTCTTACCAACCTAAAAATAAGGCCTCATATTCTATTGTGTTGTTTGTGTTCTCGAAATCCAACTTAAATGAGAAGGGAAGTTTAAGTCTGGAAGGGGAAATAAGGACTACACCTGCTCCTAATCCTACGGTATAACAACTACCATCAAAATCAAGAATCTAAGGAATATTTTCATCTATAGAGATAGGTCCTACAACATCATTCTTAGGCATGATAACATAGTTAGAAAAATCTGATTCTTGATACAAAATTTGGGATTTGGGGTCTTCTGAGGGGAAGACAGTATACTTGGACTTGGGTTCTGGAAGCAAAGAAACCTTTTTATTTCCTATTGGAACTATGGCCTGAGACCAATCCAATTTTATCTCACCACCTAAATCTCTGCAAAAGGTTCTTCTTAGGAGCATTCCATAGCTAGCCAGAATATAAACCACTAGAATTGTTAGCTTCAATATTTTTTCAGGGAAGGCTGCTAGTGCGACCTGAGCATCTTTGATTTGGCCTATCAATGAGACCTGCTTTGAATCCATGGAATAGCATCAGCCAAAGGTGGAAGTCATGGGAAGGTCTAATGCTTTAGCTACAAAAGAAGGCATGATATTATCTGAAGCTCCAGAATCAATAATACAATTATTTAGTTTGAAACCATGAATAAACAAGGACACATAAAAGGGCTCCAGTTTCAAACTAGAGGAAACAATAGAGGTTGTGTTTTCTACATGCTTATGTTCAACTTTAGCCTCTTTACTTACAATCTCCCCTTTAAAACATGCATTATTGGTTTTTTGGGATTTAGGTTCAACAGGAGAACCCTTAACATAATTAACCAATCTGTCTAGCTCTTGAGGATTCATTTTTAAATAATCTGTGGGAGAGATTTGTAGTTTGGAAGATTTACAAAAATCTATTATATTAAAAGGAGATTCAGATTTAGACCTTTTTAAAATTTGAACCTCTGGACCAGTTGCCTTGGGGACCTTGTGATTATCATCGGCTTGACCTCCAAAATCTTTAGTTGGTGTCATCGACCAACTATTCATTTTTCCTCCACACTGATTCCTTGTCAAAATTGAACAAGAGGGATCCCCTAAAGTTACCAATATATCACCACCCCTTTCAGAGTCTGATTCATATTCTGAGTAGAAATTTCCAAAGCTGTCAGGTATCTCAAAGGATATATCTTCAACAGACACTTTTGTTGCAGCCTCTTTTTTAGCTTCAAGTTGCTCATAGTGTATGTTTTCAGGTCATGAAGTCCCTTCATGTTCATCGGTGAGATGAAAAATGCAAATGTTTTTTTTACTTGGAGGAGGTTCAATTTGGAGTCTTTGTTGTGTAGGAGGTAAACTAAATTGCTTGCCTGCATTTGAATTTATTTGGTTTGGATATTTGTGAGGAATATCCTGACAAGGGCTTGTAGCCTTAGGTAACTATCACTTAATTATTATTAGGTCATTCATTAATCTTTGTATCACAAGATCTAATGATGAAGAGGTAGAGGCTTGAGAACTAGGAGTTTGTACATCCTTTCTCGATTTACCAATCATGATTAGATCATCTTCTAATTTGATAGCAAGAGTTTTAGCAGTGTCTAAGGTGGCTGGCCAGACTCTTTTTAAAGGGAACACAACATCAGGAGGCATAGAATTCAAGAAGAACCCTTTCTAATTTTTATCACTCGGTCTTCTTTCCGTTGGAATCTTTTGAATTGCCTTGTTATATCTTGCTACAAACTCCTGCATTGGTACTTGAATCTCTTTCTTCATTTGACTCAATTGAATGAAGAGCGTATTAGCATCATCAACCGATTTAAATCTGGCTTCAAAATCCCTTCTCATAGTATCCCAATCAATAATAGAGGCATGAGGTAAATTATGGAACCAGTCTGCTGTAGCATCAGTTAAGGTTTGAACAAAAATTCTTACGGCTGCATCTTGAGTACCAACAACCAAGATTCCACATGTTGTGTTAAAAGAATTTAGATGGTCTTCAGGGGATTTCTTTCCATCACCACTAAATTTGGGGAGAATATCTTGACCTTTAGGCAAATTACCCAACATTTCCCCTAAACTTAAAGGTCCTACAGCCGCACCCCAAGGTTGATTTTGGGCCATGGGAGGAAAGATGATGTTTAAAGGTTGCAAATTTATGAAGGAAGGAACTAGGGTTCCTGGTGACACCAAGGATTGAAAAGAACTTACAGGAGTTACTTTGGTGGGGGAGGAAGGTCTAATAGCTATCTTGTAGCATATTTCTCTAGAAGAAGTTTGGGGTTTAAAGTTGAGTTTTTCTAGGTCTTTGAAATCTGAATCAATCAGACCTTTTTCCTAGTATCCTCTCATATATCTTTTATCTGCTAGCTTCGAGAAAACTTAATTGGCTCTACCTAATCTATTTACTACAACTAATTCTTGGGTAATGGGTATACCTCTCAATCTCTTGCCAATTTCTTCTTCTCTCTCAAGCACTTGTTAGATCTGAAGATATTGGTAGTTACTTCTTTTTTTTGCCCAAGCACAAGCATTCAAATCTGAAATGGGATCCTCTTGTGTGTCTTGGAAACCTAAATTCGGTTGTAATACTGGTTGTTCACCTATGATAGGAGAAACCATTTTAACAAAGAATAAGCATGCAACTCCCCAATAGAGTTGCCAAAAACTATTAGTGAATAGTTTTTTCCTTTCTCAAAGATTGACCTAAAAGAATCTCTTACTAAGCCGAAAGGAAAATCAATCACAACACTAACAACTGAGTTTCTTTGATAGAAAACTCTCTACAAATTGTCAAGGTGGAACTGTCTTGCTAATGAATATTCAATTCAATCTTATTCAATAAAGAATGCAATTTATGGGTATTTTTTACCAGAAGATACTAAAGGGAAAACATTCATTTCATTAACAAGAAAGGAATGTGCAATTTCAAGATCATCCAAGTGTGATCATCAAGATTATCCACATGCATAAAACTAAAGATCTACACAAAAACTCTCTATGTTGCTTCAAATATACAATCAACTCATATAACAATTAAGCTTCGTCAAATATGATTCATCTCCATAGGAAAACAAATCACATATATTGATAAACAACATTAGTTACCACTTTCAAAAGCTTAAGAAATATATATAAAACCGCAAGATCTCATATACATTCTATCATAACAGTTCAAAGAAACTAAAGCATAGATTTTCAAAAATAGTTTTCAAAATCTCAGAGAGCCAACCTTAAATAAGTCTTAAGTCCTTCAATATATAGCCACGCAGGGCTTGAAAACCAACCCGATTAAAACTACCTTGCTAGAGGTAAACAATTTTTAGTTAAATAACTGACTAAAAGCATAAAGAAGAAAAAGTGGAACTGGGTGTGAAACTCCTAAATTTATCTAAGTGTCCTCAGGAGCTAAGGTGTTGAGGTTGACACCAGCTGGGTCACTTTCCAATTCTCATACATTGTAGTGAATGCAAAAATCACCTACTGATGTGGCAGTCCAAGGTAAGCAATCCTCTACTTCCACACCTCCTTATCTTTCTTAATTTGTGCCACTTTCATGTCATGCATCTCTAGATGTTTCTGCTGAAACAAGAGCATTGATTCCATGCACATGACTTTAGAAAAGTCTTGCACACTCAGCATTTTCATCTCTCAAAGTTTATTGAATGGAATTTGAACACTTCCAATGACCTTCTCACTTGGTCTGTTTGAATCCTCCTTAGCCTCATAACATTGCTTATCTATCCAGTCCATATCATTTAGGATCATGTCCTTTTATTATCTCCAACTCCTTAAGAAGATCCTTAACCTCATAGATTTCCTATGCCATGGCTTCGTTTCTCCAGTCAATGCATTCTTTTAGGACGTATAAGGTTTTGTCATCTAATCCTGGAACTAGCCTCTCTACCAAAAACTTCTGAAGGCCATATTCTTGAATCTCCTCCATCCATTGGATCTCTTTCACCCAACTTCCTTTTTTTGTTTCCCATCCATCAATTCTTGTTCCAACATTATTAATAAGGTTTCTAGCCTCATTTTGGGACTGATTCAAGAAGCTTAAGTGTTTAACAGCCTCAGATTTTACATACTTGATCCACCCTTCAAATGTCTTGGTGACGGCCTTATTTCTCTGTACCTGATCCAAAAACTTCTAGTTAACTGGGGATTTGACATAAATTCAAGTTGGCATTTCACTTAATGGAAAAGGTTTTGGATGCTAAATAGCATGAATATACTGAGCCATGCTTTTCATCGCTTCCTTCATCTCTTGTTTATCCTTTGTGTCCTTCCAAACCCTATTAGCAATCTTTCTATTGGAAACCTCAAATATCTTCATATTTGCAGCTCTTTTGTCTTTTCCCAAATCAATCTTTGACACCTGATAATCTTGAGCATAAACTTCCTCATTTCCTTTATCACTTACTAGTTTTGCAATTTCTGCCACCCAATGACCTGTACATTCATCAAACTCAATTATGGACTCAGTTTTAGGCTTTTTGGCCTTCGGGGTCTTACCTAAGCATTTACTCACCACATCCTCAATTGGAAAAGATAGATGAACGACACTTCTTTTCTTAGCAATAGAGTTTTCCAACCACTATGGAGCTATGGTAGTCTCCTTATGTGTGTCATAGCTACTCAAGAGAGCAAGAGAATCTTTTAGAGTGTTTTTTGAACCATCCTACATTTTCTAGCTGTCTAACATATTGGGCAAACTAAATTATGGAACTGGCTCTTCTTGTGTTTCAGTTTTAGAAGGATATACATATACAATAACATTGGAATCCACCATTGGTTCCTTATCTTTGTTCTTTATCCTGGAACTTGATCAGGTCATCCTTGTGGTGGGCTCAACTTGAAGTTGAAGTTGAAGTTGAACTTTCGGGCTAGCTGGTTCAACTTCAAGTTCAATATTACTAGTTTTCTGTGCAAAAATTCTCTACAATTTCCTTACCACAAACTCCACTACTTCCTTTCTCCACAAGCACATGATAATCAAATGCTAATAAAAGTTTTAATTTATTAATAAGACTGTTAAGAATCCCGAATAGATTTTGTAGGACAGTTGTAGTAAATAAATTTATGTAGAAATCATTGATGTGACATATTAAGTCTTTTCTCATTCAATTTCATATCAAATCGACACAAGTTTCTTAGTTCCCAATAATGTCTCCTGATTACCACACTCTCCATAATAATGACCCCTTTTTACTATGCCGCCAACTATCATTTCTTAATTTTGCATGCTTGTACTATCCCATCAGGTTCGATAACTTCACACGACAATATTCCATAATTTGATTTGATAACCATGTTTCTTGAAAAGGAAACTTCCCTACGGAAGAAAAGAACAAAATTCCTTAATATTCCATCTCTTGGATGCTACACTTGAACTTGAATTTGAACTTGACAAAGTTTGAGGTTTAGGTTCAAATTTACAAGAAAGATTGACAAACTAACAACCAGGAATGGGTGGGAAGAGACACATTATAACTTATAACAGATCTTGAACTTAAAAATGTTCAACTTCAACTTCAACATAGAACTTTTTACTGACCAAAACCAAACCTGAGAGTGACGAAAAAAGTTGAGGGTAACAATACCTACTGGCATACAAATATCAGAGAGCTACCAAAGACAAAACAAAAACTAGGTAGATGGTGAATTGTTTGCTATGATTAAAATCCTACAAAGGCAAATGAAGGAGAGATATAGGATTCCTTAGGAGTTAGTTGAGAGATACAAGGACACAATCTATTTCATGGTTGAAACTGATTGTGTATGCTTTGAAGTAGTTGAGCCTAGGAAGAAATGATGCTACCCTATAGGGTATGAGGTTAGTTTTGAGGTTCTTGTAATGAAAATTGAACATGTACTAGCATCTGAGATAGATACATTTGAAGAAATATGGGGAACATACTTAGAAAAGTTAGACAAGGTTAGAGAGGAACAACATAAAGGAACAATAAAGAGGAAAATAGAAAATATGGTTGATGACATAGTAGTGAAGGTAGGAATCACAAAGGAACAATTGAAAGAAGTAAGGACTAAGATGAAAGAGGGGTCTTCTAGCATGGAAATTGAAGCACCTCCTCTTTCTAAAGTAGAAAAGATAGTAAGTACCACCTCTGACATAATTGACTTATCAATCACCCCTGAGAAGATAGAAAAAGAGGATGCACCTGCGAGCACTCCTAGGAGATCTACAAGATCAAATAGACTTATTATCCCTAAGAAAGAAAAGGTTGAGGTAGAGACAAAGAGAAAAGTGGATGAGGTGACTAAGAAGAAAGAAGAAAAGGTAGAGCAAAAGAAAATAGAGAATTTGTGGAAACTAGACGTAAAAATGTTACAGAAAAGGATAATAAAAGAAGGAAATTTGAAGACACTGAATAGATACTATGAAAGGTATGATTCTAAAAATCAGTCAGTGATAGAGGACATAGTGATTGAACACTTAAAAATATATAAAAAGAACCTACTGGAAATAGAGGGAAGTATACCAAAGGACTTGTATAGCAAGATGGAAATCAGAAAACAATTAGCACAATCAGAGGATGAAACAATAAGGAACAAAGCCATTGAAGACATGTTGCCTGAAGTTTCTCTACAGGAAAGGGAGAGAATAATTAAGGAATTAAAACCTCTACTAAGGACTAAGGATGGACTTGTAAAAATAATGGTGAGGTGATTGAGGATACACAAAAGGCATTGGATCAAATACTGATGAGTGACATGCTTGAGAAGACTTCACCTCCCAAATCCACCAAGCCTACACCTTTGGGAATGGGAGAAAGCTCCAAGACAACTGAGGAGAGTATGGAAGCAAGAAAAGTTGAAAAGAAACCATACTTATTTTTTGTTGGTATGCCTATGACACTTGACACTTCACTGGATGAGAGTGACCCATTTCAACGTAACCTAGATAGTGCGATGATAGAAGAAGAGGAAGGACATAGAGAGGAAGGTCAGAAAGAAGAAATACATGAAGAGAAAGGACAAGAAAAGGAAAAACAACAAGAGGAAGAATAGATAAAAGAGATAAGAAAAAAAAAAGAAGAGGTAAGAGTTGAACTCAAACAAGAACCAGATACCTCCTCCACCTTATTGTTGGCAAGTATGGCCAAACCTATGATCACTGGTGTGGAAAGAATGGAAGAGGATGAAATAATGAGATTATCCTTCATGGCATTTGTTAAGGCAAAGGAGAGGTCATAACAAAAAGGAGATAAGAATGTTAAGGTGATCGCTAGGGCAATAGAAACTCTGAATAAAATACTCCTTATACCTCTTACATTTCAAGGAAAAGATGATGCAGAGAACTTGAACATGGCACTAGACAACTTCAATAGCCATTATGAGTCACTTATGAAGATCACAAAAGAAAAGGCTAAGAAGAGATACCTAGAAAAGAAGTTGAATGAAGTCTGCAATCAATCTCATGGGACTTGGGCATTCTTAAAGAAACTACAACTAAGGCCAAAAGTTGTGTGGCACAAGGAAGAAATTTGTACATTTATTGCATCAATCCTATTAGACATATAAAGAAAATTGAGGACATGATAGCCAAGGACAGGGCTACATTAGACAATATGATGGACAGTTGTGAGACCTCCTCACAAACTGTATTAGAAATGGATAAGGAGACATCCAAGATCTTGGACAAAGTAAATGTTTTGGATACAGAGAAATGAAGAGTAGTGGCAAGATTTGGTTTGCTAAAGAGTTTAATCACTCCTAAGCTATCAATTCTTGAAGCTCATCTCACAAAGATGGAAAAGATTGAGGAATCAATGACCAACTTTGTACCCACTGAGTTGAAGGTAGTAGAGACTACATCTTATTCACTGAATGGATTGATCCATGTCAGTGAACTACTAATTAAGTTGTGGAATGATAAAGTGAATACCTTGGAAGACTCCTTCCAAGACATTCTGAATCTAGTGAGTAAGCACTAAGTCATACATGCTTAAAATTTTGAAGTTTTGTGAGTACCTTTGCCATTAATGTCAAAGGGGGAGAAGAAGAGAAATATGAGAACAATAGAAAATGAAAAGAAAATTGTAAATAAAAAAAGAGAGAATATGTATATAAGAAAGAAAAGAAAGAGAAGAGTACATTCAGTATTTTGGACACTTAGTCATTTTTTGCTAAGTGTTGCCATCAATTCCAAAGGGAGAGATTGTTGGAAAGTGATGTTTTGAGTGCACTAAGAATCACTTGAGGGTTGTCATTTATGGAAACACATATGTTATAGTGATCGCATGGAGTAAGTATAAGTTTTGGACACACAGTCATAAAAATGACTAAGTACAGAATCAGATTTACAGTATACTGCAGTATTGGTTTGATCAGTGAAAATAGTATATGTTATGTTATGGCTTGTGAACTTAGAGGAAGACATTTTTGGATATGTATGACCTTCAGTTAAGGTCGCATGTGTTTTGGTATTGATATCAATAAGTTACAGTGATATGAAGGAATGCGAAGACAGAGAAATAGTAAAACATGGAATATGCACAGTCGCGATGATTAAGGGAAGGCTAGATGGAATGGTAATGTGCTAAGTCAAATAAAGATTGTATATTGCTGACACTTTGGTAATATAAGATCACCAACTCATTATTTATCATTTGTATAAGTAATTATTATGTTTTGTATTATATTTGAGAGTTGACTAGATGTCTAAATAGATATAAGTAAAGAGTGTTTTGTGGAAGAGATATGTGTGTGAGATATGCATGAGATATAGATGCGAATTTGGGATATCACTAATATTATTGAGAGCTATAATTGGAACTATCAAAGCATAATAGATGCTTGTATTTTTCACTCTTGAAGATTACTTTTTGTAACTATATATTGATTGTAAGAGTTGTAAGCTCACTATACCTTTAACATGGTTTTTGTATACCTTTAATAGGGTTGGCATTCCTCTAACAAGGAAATGTACTATGTAATACTCAACTCCTAATAGGGATAGATATCCTAACAAGGATATTATACTTTAGTGCATAGTTGTGGGTACCATCCCCACCAGGGTTTTCCCTTGGCTAGGGTTTCCTCAAAAACAAATTATGGTGTTATGATTTATGTGTTATTTGTTTATGTTCTTTTCATTTCAGCATTCATATGGTTTATCTACAATTGGATTAAGTTTAAATTGAAGTGTTGTAATACCAATTCACCCCCCTCTTAGTATTACTTAATCCTAACACAAGTTTCCAAGATACCTAAGATAATATTAATAGAGCTATGCAGGTAGATCATTGAGGTTAATGTCAGATGCAATGAGAAGCATAAAGAAGAAATTGATTTCCCCATTTTTGTAGGATCCTATTCATGCACATCTAGCTCAAATGCTATGAATATGATTAAAAGGGCTCAAGAAATATATTCATTTAAATAGTATGAGGTACTAAGGTCCTATTTTGACCCTATAAACTTTGTCAAGGATAAACTACATTTAGGGTTGGCATATCATCATGTCCCCACCCTAGAGGATTTATGTGCCAATTGTAGAGATGACATAGACATGAGGGAGAGGTCATGGTCACGGTTGACAGTTGATCAAATCAAATTGTATAGTGTCAATATTAATGTGGAAGGATTATCCAATGATGGTTCAAACCTACAGTCCACCCAATATTTGGGAAATAAAAAAGGCACCCCTCTAAAGCCTATAACATTTGAAGGGAAAGAAATGGATGATTTTAGCATGAGGATGGCTCCAATATTGAGAAGAAATAGGGTAAGAGTATAGTGGAAGAAAATAGGTAAAAGGAAGAATGGCTCCTTTGCATCTCCTCAAGTTGAAGCTTAAAGTATGGCAATGACTCCAGCTAGGACTTCGACAGTGGTTCTGCTTGTTCAGACTACTTTACAAACTATGGGAGGAGATGACCAACCTACTAATAAGAATCAAGGTATTCCTCCCACTTGTGGAAGTGGGCCAATCCCATTCATTATCCTGCATTAACAAGAGAAACCAAAGAAGAAGGAATGAAAAGGGTGAGATATAGACTTGCAAGAAAATCATCCAGAACATTCTCAGGGTGAGCATCCACCAAGATCTTAGAATGACCCAGGAAAGGAACATGTTAGTTCTTCTCATCCTAAGGTACCCAAATTTTCTTTCCCCTCCATTCAAGTGAATACTCCTCCTATAGTGAATAAATTATTTGATATAGAAATTTTAGCCTCATCCTCAGAGGTTTTGACCACTCCCTCATGGTTAGAGAAAACCATTGAGAAGAAAAGGAAACGGGAAGAAGATAGTGCCCCTCCCAAAGATTTAATTTCTCATATCATAAAAATGTCCCCCACTCCCAAGAAAATGAATAAATCTAGTGTATTAATAGGGCATATCATCATGGAGGTCATGCGACCCAAATCTTAGGACAAGCTCAATCGGTTGTCACCTCCAAATTTTTATGTAAATAGAATTGATATGGGTCATCCTCAACATGACCATATAGTAGACATGTGGGAGTTCACACATCAAGAGGTAAGGGAGAGATTAGCTATGATGAAGGATGATAAGGCTAAACTCAAGTCTATTTTCATCCACCTCTCTGACTATATCAGAAAAATCCTCACTCCTCTCTCCTCTCAACCTGCTTTTTCCCTAGATGGATTTATTGATCCCTCAGCCAATTCCAACCAGGCTTTGATCACATAATTGCAAGATGATACATACAATGGCCAAATAGGGAGAGATTGGATAAGAGACCTCAAATCCAGAGGCTTGTCACTCATTTACTATCTACGAGCCTATTAAATTTTTTTTATTCAACTCAAAGATGTGGTGGTCAAAAATATTGAGCTAGTGAAAGAAGAAAGGAGCTCATATGAGCAAATAATAGCATTGTTACAGGATCTGATGAAAATAAAAAGTGAAGATGCTATCAACCTTCAAATTTTGAAAACTATTGTCGAGCCACTACAAAAGTGGATTTTCTCCCTCACCTTCAAAAAGCACAACATGATCAAAGTTCTTGGACATCTGGGAAGCATGGTGGATACCCTCAAAACAAGCATCTCTCAGATGGAGAAATATTTCCTAGATTTGGGTTGCAACTCACACCAAAGAAAAGGAGAGGACACCATCGACATTGAAGAGATGAAGAGAACTTACCAAAATAATATAGATAGTATTGTTATTCCTACAACATACCAAGGTGAATATCTCCACAAACTTACAACAATTTATGCTTTTTTGTCCACTGCTAGCAAATACGCCCAGGATTGCTCCAAAGAGGTCATGGAAGTAAAGAAAGACCATGAGTATTGGATGGTAAGAAATGATAATGTTATCATACCATAAGATGATGAAATATCACATGTCCTCAAATGATGCAAGAGAAGGCATGGAGGGGCCAGAAATGGCACACCCTAACTAGATCCCGCTTGCTCAACAACATGTGGAAGCAACAACACAACAGTGAGAGAGAGAATGCAGTTCACAATGATATATTATCTTCAAATTGATTCATACATGCTGGGCTGTAAGGCCTTCCCAGTTTCAGCCAGATATTACAATCAAGTATAGAAGTTCTCAAACATGTGAGGATCTATAGATAATCCTTCAATCCTCTTCTTCTATCTCCTATCAAAACTGACTCCCTAAACTCTAACCAAACAACTACATTTATGCAAGAGGCTACCCAGCCAAGTCAACCTTCAGATCCATAATCAATGAAAGGGATGACCAGATCTAGGTCCACACACTTCCCAATGATGGATACCAACATTACATCTACGACCCAAATTAAATGCACAAGTCAGCCTCAAAAGAAATCCAAAACAAACAACTTGGTAAGCAAGGAAACCGAGTGCTAGAAAAGAATCATCGAGTGCCAAGGAAATTCACCAAGCACTAAGGAAATTCATCGAGTGCTAGAGAGATAACCGACCAACACTGACGAACAAAGGAAATTGAGCAACACCGAACCAATTCAAGAGGGAACCGAGTAACAGAGACAAACTCAAATATGTTTTTGGTGACACAGGATTGCCAAGGACCTGAGATGATCCTACATCAGACACCTGGGGTTATTTGAAATGATTCTCTGAATCATGAAATAGGTATGATCTGAGTTGCATCCAACTCAGACTGTGAAATCCATGAACTGTCTTCAATCAGTCTATTCTTCCACTTTACCAGAATTTCCATATACTATTTTCCTCTTGTACTTTTGCTAATTCTTTGCTCCAAAATATGCTCAACCTCTTCATTTTGTTTCTTAGGATAATCCATAGGTACTGTCATGTCTTCCTCAAGTTCATGAAACTCATACAAATCAGCAATGTTGAATATAGGTGATATATCCATGTCATCAGGTAACTCAATCTCAAATGCATTTCCATTATTAAATTTTCTCAAAATCTTGCAAGGTCCAAACTTCTTCATCTTCAGCTTCCCATATGTTCCAATAGGAAATCTACCTCTCTTCAAATGAACCATCACTTCATCACCAACATCAAAAGTCTTATGTCTTCTTGATCTATCAGCTCTATCTTTGTATTTCTAATTACTCTTTTCCAGCTTAAGCTTCGCATCTTCATGCAATGTCTTCATGTACTCAGCAAATTTTACTCCTTCAGCACTTCTCTTTCTATCATTAGTAATGTCTCTTAAATCTAATATACCTCTTGGTTGTATGCCATTTACAATCTCAAAAGGTGTTTTTCCAGTACTCCTATTCACTAAATTATTGTATGCAAACTCTGCTTGTGCCAACATAGAATCCCAATTACTCGGTCTGTCTCCAAATAAATATCTCAAAAGATTACCCAAACTTCTATTCATAAATTATGTCTTTTCATCAGTTTGTGGGTGAAATGTAGAACTATATTTCAAGTCGATGCCAAACTTTCTCCAAAGAGTCTTCCAAAAGTATCCAACAAATTTACTATCTTGGTCAGAGATAATACTCCTCGGTAATCCATGCAATATGATAATTTACTTAAAGAAAATATTTTTTACATGTACTACATCTGATGTCCTTCTACAAGGTATAAAATGTGACATTTTAGAAAATCTATCCACGGCAACAAATATAGAGTCATTACCTCTTATTGTCTTCAGTAAGCCAAGAAAAAAATCCATACTGATGTCAGTCCAAGGTTTCTTAGGTACAGAAATCGGTGTACACAATCTCATATTCTAACTTACTCCTTTTGCAACTTGACAAACTCCACAACTTTTCACAAATTTTCATACATCTTTATACAATTGTGGCCAAAAGTATTTATCTTTAAGAAAATTCAATGTCTTATCAACACCAAAATGTCTAGCCAAACCACTACTATGTTTCTCCTTGATCAAATTAGTTCTCATTTCCCCTCTCGGTATACACAACTGAATACCTTTAAACAACATACCTCCCTACATAAAATATTCATCCCACTTAGTACTCTATTGATCTTGAATAGGTGCTCTGCACTTTCTCCATGGCTCAAAAAAATCAGGATCAAATTCATAAGAATCTCTCATGTCATCAAAGCCTAGAACTCCAATTTTCATCTCAGTCATCAAAGATCTTCTTCTACTCAATGCATCAGCAACTCGGTTAGTGACTCCACTCTTATGCTTTATCACAGATGTATAACTTTGTAAATACTCAACCCATTTCATATGTCTCTGATTCAACATATTCTAACTACCCAAATACTATAGAGCCTTATGATCATTATACAACACAAATTCACTCGGTATCAAATAATGTCTCCATTTCTTTAGTGCTTGAATAATAGCATAGAATTCTTGATCATACACAGAATATTTCCTTTTTGCATCATTCAACATTTCACTAAAGAAAGCAATAGGTTTACCTTCTTGACTCAACATAGCTCCAATTGCACTTCCACTTGCATCACATTCCACTTGAAATACCTTATTGAAATCAGGAAATTCATCACCTTCTGCTTCAGAGTCTCAAAACTTTTATTAGCTCCATGTGTCCACTTGAATTCTCTTTTATCTCCTCTCATAGTCTCAGTCATAGCATTACAAATTGAACTGAAATTCCTAATGAACTTTTGGTAAAAATTTGCCAAACCATGAAATGATCTTACCTTACTAGTATTCATAGGTGTAGGCAAATTCAAAATAGCTTCAAGCTTTTCAGGGTCCATTTTCAAACCATCAACTGAAATCACAAATCCCAAATACACAATCTCTTCTTTCATGAATGAACACTTTTTCAGATTTATCAGCAACTTTTCTTCTTTTAATCTCTGCAAAACTTGTCTAATATGCAAAAAATGTTCTTCTCTGGTCTTAGTGAATATTAGAATATCATCAAGATATACAATCACAAACTTACCCAAGAATTTCTTCAAAACTTCATTCATCAATCTCGTAAAAGTACTCGGTGCATTAGTTAAACCAAAAGGCATAACCAACCACTCATACAGACCTTCTTTTGTCTTGAAAGCAGTCTTCCATTCATCACCTTCTCTGATTCTGATATGATGATACCCATTTTTCAAATCAATTTTAGTAAAATACTTCACTCCAGTCAAACTATCCATTATATCATATCCATTCTCGGTATAGGAACCTATATTTCACTGTTATCTTATTTATTGCTCTAGAATCAGTACACATTCACCATTCTCCATTCTTCTTAGGTGCCAATATCATACGTACTGTACAAGGACTCAAAATTTCTTTGACCAAACTTTTCTGCAATAATTCTTGAATCTATTGGTTCAATTCCTGATTCTCAATAGGTGTCAACTGATGAGGTGCCTTATTCGGTAAACTAGCTCTAGGGATAAGATCCATGCAATGATCAATGCTTATCTTTGGTGGTAAACCATCAGGTACATTATTAGATATGATTTCACTATACTCGGTGAGTAACTTATCAATATCCTCTATTTACTTACTCAGTTTGTTAGGAAACCCAGAAAAGCATACATCATTTCTCTTTAGATCCTTAACAAACTTTCTTCCTTCCATTAAGAAAACTTTCATAGATGTGAAAACATTACTAACAGGTTCTTCCATCAAAGGTAACAAGATTTTTTTTCTCCCATCAGCCCAAATAGTATACTTATGCAATCTCCCATCATATATAGCATGTCTCTCATATTTCCAAGGTCTACCCAATAAAATACGACAATAATCCATAGGCATGATATCGCATAACACCTTATCATAGTACTTTCCAATTTTCAAGTTCACATAACATTGTTCACTTACAAAGAGTGTATTCTCATCCTTGATCCATGAAATTTGATAGGGCTTCAGATGTTCCAACCTTTTCAATTGTAACTTTGTGACTATCTCCTCAGATGCCAGATTCTCTAAGCTACCACTGTCAATGATTACCTTCCAAAATTTGTTAGAAACTTTACATCTGGTCTTGAACAAACTTTTCCTTACCGGATCTTCCTTTTTACCTTCATTCCAAAGTGATCTCCTTACCATGAAGTTATTTTCCTTCTCAGGTTCACTTAGTGACTCTTCTTGCACCAAAGCATTTCTACTACTACCAGCCTTCTTACTTCCATGTGTACACTCAAATGATCTATGTCCTTTTTCTCCACAATTGTAATAAGTTCCTCAGAAACCACCTTTGTTATAACCACCTGGGTAGTTACTACCTCTGCCTCTAGATGAACTTTCACTTTTCCACTCAGTCTTGCCTTTATCAAAAGTTTTCTTTTTAGGTTTAGATCTATTGTTTTCACCATGAGATCTACCTCTTCCTCTAAGGAATCTACCACCTCTACCTCTTTTTCTCTGTTCATGTCTCTTATTCAATTTCTCCTCAGCTTTCAATGCAAATTGATAAGCCTCTTCAATGTTCTCCAATTTGACCAAATTGATTTCTTCTTGGATGGAAACTCTCAAACCATTCAAGTATCTAGCAATTCTTTCCACATCATCTTCATCATGTCCAGATCTGATATCTAATCTATAGAATTCCTCAGTATATTCTTTTACTGAGCTATCTTTCTACCTTAAACTTTACATTCGCCTAACTAGGTTAATCTGATAATCACAAGGTAAGAACTTTCCTTTCAATTTATTCACCATTTTACTCCATACCTTGATTTTGTCTTTGCCTTTCCTCTTTTTGTCCAGCTGTAGATGTTCCTACCATAAGGATGCATTACTTTTCAACTTTGTGCTTGCAATTTTCACCTTCTTTTCCTCAGGTACATTTTCATACTCAAAGTACTTTTCCATCTCAGTGATCCAATCTACCAATTCATCAGAATCTAATTTTCCACCATACTCAAGAGGATTAAAGTGTGGTGTAGACTTCAGACTTGTCAAAGCCTTCACAAATCTTTCCTCACCCTGATCCATCACAGGTGTAGGTTCTACATCACCTTGTTCTACCTCAAATTTCATCATCACTAAAATCTTCAAGATGTCTTCCTCTTCTCTGGGTTGTCTCAACAACTTCCAATCTAGCAGCAAGTTGTCTCAACATGTATGCCAATCCTAGATCCGCATCTCACCTCCCACAAACCATCTTGAAAACCCTCTGCAATTGCAGGTCAGATCACAATCTACTACCCCACAACAATTCAACTAGGGCTTCACAAGAAGGAACCTTCAAATCTAGATTCACAAACCTAGATCCAGATCTAACCTCACTCTGATACCACCTAATGCAAGAGAAGGCATGGAGGGGCCAGAAATGGCACACCCTGACCAGATCCCCCTTTCTCAACAACACATGGAAGAAACAACATGAAAGTGAGAGAGAGAATGTAGTTCACAATGATTTTATATCTTCAAATTGATTCATACATGCCAGATTGTAAGGCCTTCCTAGTTTTGGCCAGATATTACAATCAAGTACAAAATTCCTCAAACATGTGAGGATCTATAGATAATCCTTCAATCCTCTTTCTTCTATCTCCTATCAAAACTGACTCCCTAAACTCTAACCAAATAACTACATTTATTCAAGAGGTTACCGAGCCAAGTCAGCCTTCAAATCCATAATAAATGAAAGGGACAACCAGATCTAGGTCCACACACTTCCCAATGATGGATACCAATATTACATCCATGACCCAAATTAAATGCACAAGTTGGCCTCAAAAGAAATCCAAAACAAACAACTTGATAAGAAAGGAAACCGAGTACTAGACAAGCATCACCGAGCGCCAGGGAAATTCACCAAGCACTAGAGAGATAACTGACCAACATCGGTGAATAAAGGAAACTAAGCAACACCGAACCAACTCAGTCAAAGAAGGAACCGAGCAACACAGACAAAGTCAAATATGTTTTTGGTGACATGGGATTGCCAAGGACCTGAGATGCTCTTGCATCATCAAAGCAATGAGAGAGTATCAAAAATCAGCTAGCAAAGGAACAAATAAGATGAAAAGTGTAGAGACTTCATAAGTCTCTTCTTATATTTAGTATGGTTTAGCTATAGCAAACACTTGTCATTTTTTTTTGTTATATTTTTTTTAAAAGATTTCCATATTGTAACCGCCATGGGAAGGCGAACAGATTATTTATATCTTAGTTAAACATTATACTATGGATAAAAAATTTTGGTTCAAATTCTACCCCTTTTTCTATGACAATTGAGTGTGAGTCAAAAATTCAACTATGGTTGTTCATTGATAGATTTGTAATTTTGTTGTTGAATGAATGGATAAATGTATGGAATCACTTAGTTGCAGATTTTGTGGAACTATGTTTTCAATAAATTTGTGATTATAAGATTATCTGAGAATCATTATTGGTTATATTCTATCATATTCATGTTGTTTGAAAATTTTACTTTCATTCGAAAGATGTTTCATGGTTGTGAGATTGTATATGCAAGTTGTGGATTAAAATTGCTATTGTATTTTATTTTCATGGTCGTGGGAAGTAGCACATTATATATTCATATAAGTTTGTTATTCATTCATGCATATATCATGGTGATGAATATCCATTATAAGCCTCTCCTACTCTCTATTTAAGAGTATACCCTGTTATATTTTGAAAATACAAAAACATATTCATTGAATATCTATTTCAGGGAGCTGTATCTATCAATTCAAAGATTGAGCTAATATAAATCTCTTTCAACTATTGTTAATTAATGAGGTTTTATTGTGGGCTTTAGTTATATCAATAAAAGACCTTTTTGTTAACTAACATAGTTGTATGAGGAACATTAGTAATAATAGGAACTACAGTGTTACCTCTCATTACAAGAGGGGTAGACTTATTTCTCTTTGTATAAACCAGGGGCCTTCTATGTTTTTTTATTTTTCTCCCTGTTCTCCTAGGTCAAGATAGTTGTAGATACTCAAAATATGAAGAGATCCTCCTTGTTTGCACTCTTCTCAAATGCTATAATACACTAGTTCTACTTTTCCAAATGTCAGAGTCACCAAGTGTGTAACTTTAACCTCTTTCAGGCTGAAAATATTGTTGTACACACTAACAAAAACATTAATATTATAAAAAAGGACTAAAAATCAATCACTTTCAGGTCCCACCAGGCATGCCAAAAAATGTTGTCACCTAAATAGAGCACCCTTTCTGAGTAAACTCAAGTCTACCGATGAACATTGGAAAGATTCCCTTATTGTGGGCTCAGATAATGGAAGCTAACCTCTAGAGAAAGTTGTTCTTGTAGTACTCACCTATACTTATCTCAACTAAAGTCTTTTTAAAAGGAAAAGGTTAGAAGGATGCATAAAAATGAAATTTAACTCCCAAAAGGTGATGCACCAAATTGAATCATTTAGACTCAATGGACATATAACACACAACAGAACCAGTAATGAAAAGTGGTAAAATACAACTCAATAACACAATCTTTGCATAAGAAATTTGGAAGAAGGCTAAAATAGAAGTCCCTAAAAGGAGAAAAACTTCCTCACATTTTAGAATTGATTCAACACAAGCTTTCAACCTGCAAAGACTATATACTTATGTAAAAGGCATCAATTTGTGATACACAAACATATAAAAAGAGAAGGCACAAGCTAAAATTACAACCAAAAGGTGTTACAAATCTATATAATCTCTCTGAAATGAGTTACAAAAACACTTTTTCTCTATTAAGAACTTCAGAAAAGTTACAAAACAACAAGCCAAAGGGAAGAAGAACTTTATTACAAATGATCCCTCATCTCATACTTATGCTTTTGTAATCCAACTACATTACAAATGAGTAATAACTTTTGGGTTGGATATAGTCAATCAGACCATTTTTTAACCCCTCAAAGGACTTCAAAAAGGCATAAAAGTGGCCCAAAAGTCATTCCTCACAAATATCATCATAAATACCCCTCATAAATGCAGTCATATCTCTGAAAAAAACTCAAAAAGGCCTCTAAAATACAACTCCTCAAATTTTAACAATTGCATCTTACCCAAAAACCATTAGTTCATTTCAGTTTTTCTTTATCTTTTCCATCGGTATATGTTATCTTGATAGCCTCATCAGATATTAGGGTAACTCAATAATTTTTACACCATTTTGCATTGTTATACAAATTTTCCCATCGACATTACTCCCTCCAATGTCCTCATTTTATGCGATTGACATAGGTTGTGCCAATATGTTCATTGGTGGAACCAGAAAGTAATTACCCTGATAACATTAGTTACACCAATGATATTAATTGGTGAAGCCCCACCAATTAAATTATCCTTGTTTTGCATACATTAGTTTAATTCTTACCGATAGCCTCATCAACCATCGGCAAGATAGATAAATTCCTTCACCACCAGTGTATATCTTGTCGATGGAGCTCATCGCTATAAGTCATACCAATAATCTTATTAGGTGTCAAGATAGATCAGAATGTGGTTCAATGATGACACATGCTATGTCGATGAGTCCATCAGTAATGGTCCTCTTGATGCTTTCTTACAAATGCCTCAATCTCTTTTATCGCTACAAGCTATGCCGATAGCCTCCTCGAGCATTGAGGAAAGTCCAAAAATTGTATGCAGACTTCCCTAGCTATTCTGATCGCCTCCATCGGCCAAACCTTCATCGATGCATCATCATTGTATGTCATGTTGATACCCCTTTACCCAAACTATCTTGAGCCTTGCATCAGCCTAGGATATTCTGATAAGTTCATTGGACACTGATGGAACTAAAAAATACCTACCCTGATGGCACCAATTATACTGATGGTGTTTTTCCTTTTTCTTTTCTAATGTCATTGGTATAACTTCATAGACATGGATTTTTTAGCTTAGCACTTTTTAGGGAAAAGAAAACCCTAAACACAATTTTCTCTTTCATTTTCTTATTATGGAGAGCTCTAGCTGACACCTGTAAGCATTTTCAAGGATTCTATGGTTTTTGTTCTAAGATTTCTAAATGCTTATAGTATAGATCTGGCGCTTGTCCGTAGGTATCTTCATTTGTAAAGTAAAAAGGTCTCTTTAAAGATTTTCCCTTTTTTGCCTTTGTAGAAAATAATGAATACTCTGTGTATCTTCTTGCTCATGGCTTGAGCTATGTCTATATCTTTGTATTTATGTGTTCTTCCCTCTATTTGGGGCTACCGTGGATGATTTCCCTTGTGATTCTAAGAGCTTTAAATGCTAACCTCTAGCTGAATTCAATAAACATTGAAGTTTAAAACTAATAAACTTTTTTTCTTAAAGCGGATGATACTATTTGAATCCTGTCAGTATGCTTGATTCCTAGGTTTTTGTTGCATATTATTTGTACCCCTTTTACATGGTCAATTTTAAGCATTTGAATCTTATAAAAACCTTGAGATCTATGTATTTGGTGCCTCCATTATACATGTTTTCTATCATGTAGCACAGTAGGCCCAACCCTTGTAGGAGCCACATTTTACTCCACATGCTACAAGATAGACACATGTAACTATACATGAAGCAAACAAGTTAGAAAAAAATGCACACTTTCTAGTGTATGTGATGATTTAGATGGCTTCTTTTTTCTTTAATACACATTGAGACCAATTTTTCCTTTCCTAGGTGAATGATCATGTAAGGTTGTAACTAGTCAGTGCGTAGAGCATTTCTCTAAGATATTGCTCGTGATGAATGTAGGAACATGGATTACTAAGGAGCTAGGAAGGAAAAATAGATTAGGCAACAACAAGACAAAGAAAACTTGAACTAGTCATACAGGAAATGACTAGTTACCCTCCTCACATGCACATATATTTTCATTTACTTATTCATGTATGTATTGATCTTGTTGTGCATTGAATAAGAAACAAGTCAATCTCATGACTTGTGTGAGACAAGATGTACACTTTACATTCAATGAAGATTACCTCTCTCAGAATAGATTTGTAAATGATTTCCTTATATTTTCATATATCTGGCTTTATGCAATGACTTGGTATTGTATAAATTGTTTTATTTATTTCGTTGAACACATAAATGCAATGTAGGAAAGGTAAAAATGTCCCACTTTATTTGAATCTATTAGTGGGCTCTACCTAATTAAGTCATGGGAGAAATTTTGTAGAAGGTACTCAATAGCGCAAGAGAGGGGGACTCCCTCATTCACTTTTTTGAAGCTTTCCCCAATGTATGCTCGAGTCTCCAAACAATAGGGTAATCATCTCTTGTGGTTGAAGGAGGGTAACCCTTTGTAAACACATAAGAACTCAGGAAGAGCTTCCTCTGAGGATAAAACATCCAAGGGTACTATGTTTGTACTCATACTAAAGTCAATGAGTTCTAGATGGACCAAATCCAAGGGTGCAACAAGAATCATATTAATGTTTAACCAAGGCTTCTCCTTGCATTTAGAGGGACAATATCCTATCCGAGTGGTGTGACATTTGAAGTCTGACTCTAGGGGCACTTTGATACACTCATGATCAAGTGTGTAACCTCTTCCTTCATAAGAATACCTACAAATAAGTTCATACCATTGCCAATAGATCGAATCAAGCTCATGGGAACTTGGTCGATTGGTGTAGAAGAGATGGTCAATGTGATAAGATTCATCGGGCTTAACATAAGAACAATCATGCTTGGTAGGTGCAGTAAATGGAATTTTTGGAATCTTCAAGTTGATTTGGTTGACTTTATATTCTCTGATGTGAGAATCAAAAAAGTCTAAAGTTCCCCAATCATCTCTTGCGCACACATTGACCTCATGAGTAAAAGAAGCTTCAACCGATTCAGTGTGAGAAGAGTCTCCACCCCTTTCCTCGGTTGATTCATCCTTGCAAGGATCAACCCAAGGGGAGTCATCCTTAGGAGGATCACCTTTGGGAGGAATTGGAACTTCCTCAGGATTTTCATCTTGGGCACTGCCAACTTGATCTCCCCCAGTAAGAGGGGTTAGTGAAGAGGTTGTCGCCACAATGGAAGCCATTAAAGTGACATAATTCCTAAATGGGGGAGTGACTAAGGTTTGACCTACAACTTCCATTTGGCATAAATTTATGGCATCAAGATCATCCTTTATTGTAACAACTTGATTATGTACCACAAACTTAACTACTTTGTGTAAACTAGATGAAACCACACCCAAGGTATGTAACCAGGGTATTCCCAACAAAATATTATAAGGAAGATCACCTGGCATAACATAGACTAAGGTAGGGATGACTACGGGTCTGACTATCTGATGCAGTCAAGGATGGTGGATCCAATGAAGGATAATCCAAACCTTGCAGCAAACAAAATTACACAACAAAATACTCAATAATGCAACACAAAGTAATTGTTTAACACTAATTTTCCTTAACATGCCTGACTATAAGGCCTTCTGTATTAGGGCCAATTACAATCAGAAAACAATTTTGCAAGATCCACAACCAAATCCAATACAAGCTCAGCTAGTTCATCTCTGAAGACAATCAGAAGCTAATGAAAACCCTAAGGTAGATCTAAACTTGAGCTCGCAAGCCTCCATGCAATCTCCTTGTCTCCAAGTATGCAAACCCCTAGCTCTGCTACAAACAACTATCAAATATCAATCTGATCTGCAAGATCATCAAGAACTTTTCCACAACTTCTCCAACTTCAGCTTTAGAACCTCAGATATGACTCACTAAGTCTTCATGTTATGAACTTCTCTGCTTCTTCATGATCTCTCTGTCCTCCTCTATACATCTACCTGAGCACTCCTTAAATACTAATCATCAGCCATAAGTTGGCAAGATGAAACCATTAATTCTCCCAAACAAATAATTAAATGCCATATAAGTTAGCTTACAAATGTATACAAACATTTAATTCAACATGTCAGCCTATAACAATAGCTACCAACAATAAATTCACAAAGTCGGCTCAACAAATCACACAGAACTCCAGTCGGTAAGCCAGAACGATCGAGAGATAGTGATTAACTGAGTATGCCAGGCATCATCAAGCGCCAGTGTCAACCAAGCACCATAGGCATGACCAAGTAATACTTTGACTGAGCACTAGAGACTACTGAGTTCCTTCAATGACTGAGACTGTCAGTCAAGGCTGAAAATGAGTAATACTGACCAAAATACTAACACTCCATGCAATTTCACCAAGGACACAGAATGCCTTGCCTTAACCTTGGATGCCCCTGCATCACTATCATAGGTAGGATAACCGTACCTACAATTCATGTGTTGTCAAAACCTCTAATGAATAAAGAAGACACTACTAAGAAGTTATTATCCACCTTGATCTTTGGGAGTAGATCCAAACTACATATGTAGACAGATGAACTGATATCAATGAGGTTTTTCCTTAATCCTACACCATTTTACAAACACAATGATCATTAAAGGACCTGTTGTTAGCTTGTGGTGATTGATCAAGAAATTACTGTAACTCATTTTAACTATAGAGTAGTTGTGTGCATGGAAGAGAGTGGCAGTGGGTCGGACTGTAGGCAACCAAAACCACATTTATTTGTGGTGGTTCAAGTATGGTCATTTTTTCATTCCCTTGGTATGTCAGATCATGATCATTACTATCACACTACAGGTAGTCATCGACAGATGATCCTCGTACCCTCCTAGAGGTATCATGCCCTACATCCTATGCATGGAGGAGGATGACCAATGTTATGCATGGGGTCAAGCATGCTATCCCATTTGTATTATGAATTGAGCCACTTTTTTCACCATGAGTACCATAGCATCATGGTGTGCACTCTTCTACAGATTTGGATCTTTGAGTATATAATTGCACATGACTAATGGGGGTTCCGCTTGATATCCCTGGGTGTCTACCATGGGCCCATGCCTATCCATTGCATGGAGATTAGAGGTTGGGAGATCTTCAACACTGGAAGTTATCTATCGATTACCTTGACATGGGGGACATTACCTAGCACCCCTACTGAGGGATGCCTGCATGGAGGGTGAGTGAGGTGCTATGTCTACAACGGGACCAATTCCTGATAGGGTGTCATAATTACATCGTAGTTCCATAATATTCAAGGTGTTGTATGTGTCAATTTGGATTGGTCTAGATTGTTCCAATGGTAGTGACCACTTGCATCATATTAGCATGGAGTTCGATGAGGCCACAAGATGTGGAGATCCATACTCTCACAAACATTCCTGATAGCCTAGTTGGAGGATTTGATGATGATGAACCCTTGGCATTAAATATTTTTGACGTCAAGTTCATAGATTGATTCACACAGTGGTGGGATGAGAGAGGTCCTAGGCCTATCTTCCCACCAGATGCAACACTTATATATCCTAGGTCATTGTCGGATGATTGTGGAGATGGGTAGCCATTGGCACTAATAGGTAGATGGTCCATCAGTGGGGAGCCCTGAGAGAGATGCTCTCAACCAGGGAGAGGAGGAAAGACCAAGGAAGAGACAATGACAAAACTCACCACTGCCTGCAAATTTTACTCCATCTCCACCCCCATTGATGGGGTCACCTATTCCAGCTCCTTCTACACCTTTGTCTCTGTGGCCAGTGAGGGTAAAACCACTAACACTACTGGCATAGCTAGGTAATACACCTAAGACATCAAGTAGTCGTGTGTCCCCTACCAATCCAATTTGGTAGACTAGAGATCTTGGTATAGACTTGTCATTTTGATGTAGTAGATGTAGATGTTTGATTTTTTTCATATATAACTATGGCATCAGGTAGTCATGTGCCCCCTAACAATCCAGATTGGCAGACTGGAGATCTAGGTATAGACATGTGATTATGATGTAGTGTATATATATGTTTGATTTTTTGCATACACAAACACACACACGCATATATATCATGATACTAATACATCTTTTTCTCTTTGTGGTTGCAGAGGGAGTCACTCAGTGGCTCATTTTTGTCTAAGTTGTTTTGGAGGAGGTCATGTCAATGATTCCCATCTAGGGTGAGGTCTTAGACATTAATAGACCTCATCAAATGGTTAGGAATCATGTAGATATTTATGCGCATGTTGTGAGACCGAGGGTTTCATACGAGGAGATGAAAGCCTCCTTAGTATAGAGAGATGTAGAGATAAGCCTAGCTAGAGGCTAGAGAGATAAGATGGGGATAGAGCCAGAGATTGCCCTCAAATGCAGGAGTTACTAGAGATCAGATTTGAGGTAGCAATGTAGTTATTAGATTCTATCCACACTTAGATGGATGACCTCGAGAGGGAGGAAGATGAATCTCAAAGAAGTTTTATGGTTGACCTAGACCACCCTCGGGTGTGCTATTTGATGCATGATCTAGAGGAGGCTCAAGAGTGAGAGATAAAGTATCAAGTATAGATCGGTGAGCTAAGGGGAGAGTTGAAATAGTTGTTTGTGAGAATCTTAGCTACTTTCTCTCACATTGTATGAGTTAGAAAGACATTCCCATCTTCACCAGCTCAAGATGCATCGACTCCATCTATCTCTAGAATACATGTTCTAGATCTACCAACGTAGGATCCACCAGCCCAGGGTTCACCGACTCCATCTAGCTCTAGGAGCCATGTTCCAAAGTCCTGACAGTTTTGATATATATATTCATTTTTTAGACAATACATGTAGAACATTCTTTTGTACATATATAAATAGACATCGTGTGTTTTTGTAGTCATATGATACATGTACATTTTGACACTCAATGATTAAAACACACACATATTTTTTGGTTTACAAATATTTCACCATGATGATCACTTCGCATGAAAAAACACACATATACACATAGGCATGTATGGTTATCATAAAAAAAATAGACCTTGTGTTCATGATAGGATGTCACAGAGTTTTATACTTCTAGGCCTAGCTTAGATATAGCACATGAGATTACTTGAGATACTTTGATCTGATACTGATGGAGAATGAAAAAATGCACCACAAAGTGGTATGAATGAATGTTAAAACTAGGTCAGACCAGTGAGGCTACACTTTTCATTATGTCTGCTTGTCGATTTTCCCACCTAGGAATACTATCTATAGTATAATGGGAAAATTATGTGAGAAAAGTCAAAGCCAACTCTACGTATTGAGATAGCTTAGAATTGTTTTCTCTATACCTTCCAATGATCTGATTTATGATCAACTTAGAATCTCCATGTATGTAGAGGAATTTAACCTTAGCTATCATCACAACGCACAACCCAACTATGAGGGCTTTGTACTTAGTGATGTTATTCAAGCAATGAAATTCCAACCAAAAAGAGAGGGGAATAGGTTTTCCTTTGGGGGATATTAGGATGACATTGGCCCCTAAAACTTTTTGACACCTGGACCCATCAAATTACATGTCCCAAATAGGATCATGACTGATAATGCATAGGTTTTAATTAGGGAATTTATCTAACATGGGAAATGTTTTGGGGATGGTGCTTCTACTAGATGGTCAGAAACCATCTTCCCTTTGACTGGCATCTGAGTTATGAATTTTAAATCAAACTCAAAGAGAAGCATCACCAACTTGGATAATCTTCTTGATAGGTCAACTCTAGAGAAGGGATGTTTTAGAAGATCATTATTGGTAAGAACTCTAGTTTTCGCCAGGATTAGATAGTGTCTTAGATTTTACATGGAAAAATCCAAAGCTAAACATTTTTTTACTATATAAGAATATTGAGTTTCATATTTGACCAAAATGTGACTAATGTAATAAATAACCCTTTCTTTACCATCATCATTGTATTGAGCCAATAAGGGTGCGAGAGCATTCTGAGATGCTAAGATGTAAAGCATGAAAGGGTGATCCTACATTGCCAACATTAGAATAGGGGGATTTTCCAAGTAATCTTTGACATACCAAAAGGCTACTTGGCATTCCTCATCCTATTTGAATCCTATATCTTTCTTCAACAACTATGTAAATAGTAGTGTTTTATCATCCAACTGAGAGACAAATATCCTTATGGCTTGGATTTCACCTTGCAGGCTACGAAGTTGAGAGATGTTCTTAGGCGGAGGCATGGTAACTTATATCTGATTTTATCTGTATCAACTTATATTCCTCTCTAGGAGATTATAAACCCCAATAATTTTATAGTGTCCACACTCAAAACATACTTTAGGAGATTTAACATCATCCTATAGAGGAGAAGCCTTTCAAAGATAAGTCAGAGATTGTCAACATGGTCATGGTGAAGGATTGATTTCACTAGGATGTCATCAACATAATCCTCTAGGATCTTATGGATGAAATCATGGAATATCAAAGGCATTTCTCTTTGGTATGTATCCCCAATATTCTTCAACCCGAATGGCATGACTACATAACAAAATGTACCCCAAGGGGTAGTGAAGGTTGTCTCGTACTGATCTTCCAAATTTATTTAGATTTGATTGTATCCCAAGAAACCATCCATGAAAGAAGGGAGTGCATGGCATGTCATGGAATCAACAATAATATTGATATTAGGAAGCAAAAAAGCATCTTTCAAAGATGCCTTGTTTAGAACATGAAACTCTATGCATATATGAATACACTCGTCAGTATTTGTAACAGGTACTATATTTGATATCCAAGGTGAATATTCAATGGGATGAATAAAACCATATTTTAGAAGCTTTTCTATATATGTCCTTACCATCAAAGTGATCCCTAGATTCATCTTTCAGATCTTTTGTTTCATAGGAATAGCATCAGGCACCAGGACTATATTGTAGACCACAATGGATTCACCAATTCTTGGCATATCCTCATACACCGAAGTGAAAACATCAGAGCATTGATGAAGAAGGTTGGTATGTGCTTTAACTTATTTTGAATAAATACACTTCCCTACCTTAATGACTTATTCTAGATGAGTAGATTCCGCAAGGACATCAATAGTGTCATATTTTATAAGGACACTACAGTCTTTTGGATGTTGTGTCAAGAGGTAGTTGGTAGCATGAGACAGGGGGACTCCCTATTCACATCTTTGAGATTTTCCCCAAAGTATGTCTAAGTATCTAGACAATAGGGTAATTGTCTCTTGTGGTGAAAGGAGGGTAACCCTTCATAAACACCTAAGAACTCTTGAAGAGATTCATCTAAGGAGAAAACATCCAAGGGAACTATATTTGTACTCATGCTAAGGTTAGTGAGTTCCAGATAGACCAAATCCAAGGGCTTATCAATAATCATATTAATATTTAACCAAGGCTTCTTCCTCCATTCAAGGTAACCCTTCGTCAACACCTAAGAACTCTTGAAGAGATTCCTCTAAGGAGAAAACATCCAAGGGAACTACATTTGTACTCATGAGTTAGTGAGTTCCAAATAGACCAAATCCAAGGGCTTATCAATAATCATATTAATATTTAACCAAGGCTTCTCCCTCCATTCAAAGGGATGATATCCTGTCCTAGTGGTGTGACTTTCAAGATCGGGCTCTAGGGGCACTCGGATACCCTCCAGATCAGGTTCACAACCTCTTTCATCATAACCATACCTAGAAATGAGTTCATACCCTTTCCCATAGATTGAATAAATCTCATGGGAACTTAGTGGATTGGTGTTGAAGAGGTGGTCAATGTGATAAGATTCACCGAGCTTAACAACAACATTATCATTCTTGGTAGTCATGATAAATGGAATTTTTGGAATCTTCACATTGATTGGGTTGACTTTATATCCTCTAATGTGAGAATCAAAAAATTATTAAGTCACCCAATCATCTCTTGTGCACGCATTGACCTTGGGAGTAGAAGGAGATTCAACCGATTCAATACAAGAAGAGTCTTCACCCCTTTCCTAGGTTTACTCATCCTTGGGAGGATCAACTCAAGTGGGGTCATCTTTATGAGGATCACCTTTGGGAGGATTTTAAACTTCCTTATGCTTCACATCTTGGGAATTTCCAACTTGAACTCCCCCAGTAAGTCGGGTTAGTAAAGAGGGTGTCACCATAATTGAAGCCATCAAAGGAACATAATTACTAAATGGGGGAGTGACTAGGTTTGACCTACAACTTCCTTTTGGCATAAATTCATTGCATTAAGATCAACCTTTATCATAACAACTTGATTATCTACCACAAACTTAACTATTTTGTGTAAAGTAGATAAAAATATGTCCAAGGGATGTAACCAGGGTCTTCCCAAAAAAATATTGTAAGGAAGAGGCCCTGACATAACATAAACCAAGGTAGGGATGACTACGGGTCTGACTTTTAGAGGTTGGATAATGGTACCTACAATAGTCTTTCCCATGACGTCAAAAGCTCTAATGACCAGAGAAGACACTACTAAAGAGTTCTTATCTACCTTGATCTTTGGGAATAGATCCAAGCCGCATACGTTGAGAGCTGAAATGGTATCAATGATGGTTCACCTTACTCCTATAGCATTTACAAACACAATGATTATTAAACGATCTACAATGTTCCTAGTCTCCAGGGGCAGAAGCTCATGCTGATAAAAGGTAATATTTGATGTATCTACACAAATATGATCCATCAAATTATTCACATCTATCATCCTTGCGGAGGAAATAAGAGAGATCTTTTGGAGAGCCTCTTAAAGCATCCCTTGATACATCGAAGATGTTTGAAGAAAATCCCAAAGTGAGATATTAGCAGGAGCAACACGAAGTTTCTTGATAAGATCGTAATCACTGGTTTTATTAGCTACAGGTTTAGAGGATTGAGGAAGCTCGGGTTGAGAAGGTGGTAAGATTGCAATGGGTTGATCGAGGTTATCCTTGTTCCTCTAAGTGTTATACATATGAGAAATAGTGTTATACAACTCATTCCTATATCAGGAGAACTTGGAAAAGACATTTGAAGAACCATTCCCTCGTGACTTCTCATGTGTAGACTTCATCCTCTTAGGTGAGGGACTAGCATAAATCATGCAAATGACCGGTCTCTTGGGTTTTGAAGATATCACTAAGACTACAATGACATTTACAGACTCTCTAAGAACCATGCAGGACATGTCCACACACAAAAGGTGTTTGGTGGACTTGGAATCATAACAAGATGTACCTAAGAAATCATCCAGGGCTTCATCTAGCATGTCAAATTGATCTTTAGAAAATTCCTTGTCAAATGCATCAAACGCTTGCAAGAAGAGATTTGATATATTGACATTTACATCAGGTTCACCAAAATATAGGGGAGAGGATTTTTCCACCTTTCAAACAAAAGTGTCTCTACAACACTACCTCAAAACAGGATTGAGAAGGGCTCAAATACCAAATAAACTACTCTACAAACAACTTATAAAATAATCAAATCAATCTGATACTTCTAAGATGATCAAAGTGTAAATTAAATAACATATACAAATAAGGTAAATAACAAGAAATACTAATAATGTATAGTACAAATTTTATACAAATATTTTGGCTTCAAAAACTGACAACATACAACATAAAGATCATACCATCCAAGTTTGGATCTCTCGGCCTTAGATGATAGCATGCCGCGTGGATGTCTACATGTCATGCTAGAGTTTCAAATAACAATGGATAGAATATTCTCAAATCACACTTCCCACTACCAGCTTTGGCTTTCTAGTTCTTGTTCATCATCTACTCACAAGAAAGACAGAAAATTGTTGTGGTCGTTTAAGAGGTTTGCCTCAATCAAACACTCACTTTATTGTTCCCACCTCCACAGACAACCAAGTACATAGATATATGATAAAACTAGAAAGGAGATAAGTAATATAAATAAACCCACACTTAATGTAAGGAAACCCATATTACACAAGAGACGTGAAATAAAAATGAGCCTCACATGAGGGAGGAAATCCCTTATTGCACAAAGAATATAGGACGGGTAGTAAAAATGAACCTCGCTTGAGGGAGGAAATACCTTACTAACTAGATATAAATATTATTGAAAGATATCAAGCACAATGACATGTAATAATAAAGATCTACATGATAAAAGATAAGATATGCAAATAGAGTGGACCGTGAGCATAGGCTCTTCCCAAGCTATGGAGAAAATCTAGCAGAGCTTCGTTGTGAGAACTTAAGAAAGAGAAATGAGAGAGTAGAGAGCAAGAAAATGTTCTAATTTTTCAGAGAGTGAGAGAGCGTGAGAGAGGCAAAATGAGCTCAAAAGTAGCTTTTATGGTTGTTTGCGGATGAAGGTAGGCATTTCGTATGTATCCAAGAGAGGGGACACACGTCGAAAGTGGTGTTTTCACTTCAAGTTTTTTTGACACTAGCATGCAACGTTGATGTCTGCATGTCCTTCTCATGTCCATCTGATCATGATTTATTGTGTTAGCTCGTGGGACTTAATGCCAAAGTTTCATAAATGCACATGTGTAGATTTAGGACACTAAACCTGCAAACATCCACACACATAAACCTACATATCCACATCCATTATGCTGATTTAGGAGCCTATTCAATAGTGTAATAGAAAGGAAGCCATTATGTTATGTCAATTCACACCCTAGATGAGGGTTTCAATTTGTTTTCAATAAAATGGATCTAAAATTCTCAAATCTTAACGAAAATAAGTGATACTTGAACCAATAGAAAGAGGATTTAATGTTCCATCCAAAATAATTGACTTTAGATTATGGATGAATCATACTGATCCGTACAATGATAAAAAATAACAAGAAATGTTGCCAATATTCAAGAAAATATTGATTTCTTTACTATAAATTCTTTAAAATACAACTGATCAACCTTGGGCTCAGCTTCCCAAGTCACATTTAACCATTTCCCAATGGTTATAACTACCATTTGAATTAAAAAGTAATAAGAAACAAGTTTTTGGCTTTATGAAAATATTTGCAAGAAAAAGTTGCTTGACAACTTTGGCAACCTTGACATTTTTTAACATAATTGAACTTCCTAAGCTTAAATGACCCAAAGTAAATTCCTCATAACCTAAAATTGACTCAAACATACATGACATGGTCTTAAATGACCTTATTACATCAAAGACACAAAAAAAAAACCAAAATGACAAAATTGCCTCATGGAGACATGAGATCAACTATGTGCTCATGCACCACCATGACTCCTGCAGGGCTATCATCTAGGATGTTGTCGTAGCCCTTGCCTATGTAGAGGACTTGACCTATGGTTTTGGGACCTCTTCAATCTATCCTTGTGTAGTGTGTACCCTATGCACCTGTATCCTATGCAGCTACATCTTATGCATCCCCTCCTCCCTATCCTCTATTCTCTCCTCTTTGTCCTTTGGCTCATCCATCCCCCCTCCCTATCCTTCTCCTCCATCCCCTCTCTTGACCCTCATCATCAATTTTGATAACCTTCACCCCTCCTTTTTGTTTCCCTACAATTGTTTTACTCCTCCTTCTTGTCCTCCCCCTTCCTGAGCTCATCTCCTTATAGAAACCCTAACTCCCAAAGCTCCCCACATAGCTCTATATCCTCTTTCCCCTCCTCCTCATCAACTCCTCTAGTAAACCTATCTCTCTAGACAACTATTGTAGCTACTCTCCTCTATGCAAGCTAGTACACCCCCACTCTCCACCCTTGTATTATTGACTCTCTCTACCTCATACTCAGAGAGGCTAATCCTAACATCCCCAATGTTTGGGGCATCTTGGACCATGCTCTATATGCATGAGTGATTCTTGGAACTATTTCCCCCCTCCTCGAGGTATCCCAATCCATTGGTAGGAGGGCTCTCCACTCTGCCAAAATGCCTGTCATATCCAAGCCAAACAAAATTCCCCAATACTCTCTTGTGTAACCATCTGAAACATGTGCTCAGCACTGAGAACATCTCGAACAAATCCAAACTATCTCATAACTCTATCAAGATGGTATCTCTCCATGACATACTCTCAACATCCTATGATATTAATCAGAGTGATCATAAAGGTAATATAGTGTGTGTCCTCTACTCATCCCTCCATCCCCACATACAGCCTCTAGGTGATGTCATCCCTCAACCTACCCAACTCCACTCTCTAATAATCAACAACATCAATATGATCATAGTGAATTATCCATCTCCATTTATATACAACTAGTTGCCTCAAAAACCTACCCTGTCTCCTAACTAGCCGGATGACAACAATGTTCTCTTATGCCTGAATCTATAAAAGTATGGTGAACCCCACACTCTTCCCTATATGCTAATCTTTGTGATAGAAAATTGTATGCAAGTTCATGTATAACTCTTCCAACATCAGAGTCCCCATGCCATTAGCCTCCCAATATTTGTTGCCTCCATGATCACTAGAATCAACCCTAGTATAACCCTCGTCCCTCTTGCATCTGTACACATATATCCCCCTACTAGCCCACAAACATAGAAATCCACCAGTCATACAAGAGGGGCTTGATCCAAGTATAGATCTAGCACCACCTGACCATGTCGTTAGGGCACCACTTCTCCCACTAACCTTTGCATTGCCTCAGCCTATGTCATGTGTCTCATCACCACTATTTTCTGCCTAATCAAGAGTTAGAATATCTTGTATATGTTCACTATTGTGATAGTCATATCACTTTTCAATGGATGGAATGTTGATATCTTGCATGGATATTTCTCACATATGTTTTAATCATGGCCATGTGTGAACTCACATGGGGCATCCTCACTAGATGTCTTAGCCCTAACTTGTCAACCACAGTCCAACCTAGTGGGGTGAATTTATCAATCTCTCTTAGGATTATTGTGTGTCTCTCTCAAGACACAATTGATCCATAGACCACTACAATCCAAAACCCCCAATCAAATACAAGAACTTTAGTTTTCCACAACCCCCTTGCTAATCATTTCCTGTTAATTTTTCCATTTTCCCCCTTATTTATTCTCAAAAAAATTTCCCTTCAGTCTCATGGGAGTTTTAAACTCCCTTACCCAATCTATTGGGAATGCATTCCCACTGAACTTTCCTAAATTCTAGCCATAACCCTAGCAGGTTTGCGATCTTGTAGAAACCTTATCTATGGGTTCATGATCCCATGGCTCGAATTTGTGAACCCATGTGACCCCCTAAACCATCTACCCAAACTGTGATACATACTATATTCATGATCCAACAAGAACACATTCTTGTCAGATCTGTGGGTGATCCTTCGGGAGACGACCCTACGAGATCGCAGTTTCTTAGCATCTAATAAGAAAAAATGAAAGAAATCAAATCACAAAGGTTAGATTTTTTAAGCTTACCTCTTGGTCCTAGTGACAATAACGCTGCACCTACTGTACCACATCAATCTAATGCCTCACATCTATGAATTCTTCCATCTCCTCAATAGTTCTAAAATGCTATAAGAACTAGCAATTGCACCTTGGTGTGCAATAGGTACGTCGAAGATATGTGAAGGGTAGCATTAAATGTATATTTTTTCTAAGTTTTGTAGAGTTTGTTATTTTTTCCACTCGTCATTAGTTATCTAATATGTTTAGATTATTTAATTTAGTTGAATTTTATTTTTAAAAAATTAAATAGTTAGTTTCGAAAGAGTTGGTTACTTCATATCATAAAGTTTTGTCCAAACAAAATGAATAGTTTGCTTTCGTCAAGTATATATGTCTATCCTATATGCAATAGACAAATACTTTAATTTAAATGTGTGCATTTGTTTGGTGGAGGTATATGGATAGAGATGAATTTTATCAAAGTATGTATTGAGTTGGGTTATTAAATTGTAAATAAAAACCTTTTGAATGAAAAACAATATATTAATCATTTAGTATATTAACTTTGTATTTATGTTTATTAAATTTTATGTATAAAATGTATTCTTTAATAATATAATTGATATAAATAGAATGACAAATAGAATTCTATTTTATTGTATTTTTTATTTTTATTTTAAATATTGTAATGTGATTAAAAATAATTGTAATGTGTTTTTACGTAACATAAATAATGAATTTTATTTTTTTTGAATAATTTAAATAAATAAATTGTAATTTTTAAAATTATATTTTAATAAAAAAACCTAATGAAATATAATTTATTAATCATTTATTATATTAAATTTATGTTTATGTTTATTATTTTTTCTTGATAAAATCTATTCTATTATTTTTTTTACACTGTAGGAACAAATTCCTTACAAAAAAATATCAAGGATATGATTGAGAATAAGGAGTTCATTGTCAAATTAAATACTCACATGACTATTAAAAATAATACCTAAATAGCTTCCTCTCTATATACATAACTACTTATCTAGATGTTATCTTTCTATCTATGTCTCTCTCTATCTTTCCCTCTATCTTTTCCTCTCATTCTCTCCATATCTCCCACCTTTTCCATGTCCATCTCTAGCTCCATCTCTCCTTATCTCACTCTTCTCCCCTTTATCTCTCTCTCTTTCTATCCCTATATGCCCCTTTATTTTCCTCTCTCCCTATTGCAAACATGGTACAAGATTGTTGGTAATTGACCATAATTATCTTCTTTATTAAGAAGTTTCATTCAAGTCAAGTGTTTAGGCCATGTAAGTAGATGCATAGTTGATTTGAAGCTACCACACTTTCCCATTACCAACAAACTCATTTTATTCTTTTGATGGTGAATAAGGTGGAGAGGGAGAGAGGGAGAGAGATAGATAGATAAGCAGAGTGCGACATTTCTAGAGAGAGAGAGAGAGAGAGAGATCCATAGCCTATTTGTAACTGACTCATTAGTCAATATTTTTAGATAGGTTTTGTTTTGTTTTGTTTTTGTCACAAATACACTATCCCTTATTGTCCTTATCCAAGTATACTTCTGAAGACATAATACATTTGATAAATTTCATAGGAGAGTGGCACTGTAGACACCTAATTCTGATTACACAATTAAGTAATCCTATTTATTTTTCTCCTAAGGCATCCTATTAATTAAATATTATTATTTAGTTAATTTATGTCACCCCCTAGTTAATTAGTTTAATTAATTAACTATAGTCCAATTAATTATCTAAATGACAAACCTATAGTCTGATAATTAATTAATTCCCTATTCCTCTATTAATTCAAATGGATACATTTACCTATTTGAATTAATTCATAAATCCTCATTTTCCTCCCACTTGGAATTAAATAAAATATTTAACTCAACTTTAACCCTTAACCAAACCCATCCCAAACTCCTAACATAGATTTCATACTCAACCCAACCCATTTGCACATACTAATCACCCTTAATTATCTAATGACCCATGATTAGCTAATCCAACCCTCCACTCATTCTCTCTCCTCCCATCACATCCTCCTAAACTTCCCACTTGCCTTCTAATTCAAGCCTAATCACCTCCTAAACATTTTCACAATCATAATCCATAGATTAAGAAATCCTAAGCCAACCCAAGTCAACTCTCAAATCCTCACATCCCCCAATTCCCTCATCTCATGTCAACCTTAAATGCTCTTACACACTCCATCCTTCTCTTACACTTTTTTACCCTCTCACATCTCCCAAAATGGTCACATTCCCCTATTCCTTCCAACCTCTCCCATTGTGACACTTGTCATAATGAGATGCATTTGAGAAAGCACAATCCATGTGCTCTCTCTCAAATGTGTCTTGATCATCCATTTGACCTTCCTCTTGCCTATAAATTGAGCCCTCTTCTCCTTCATTTTCATCCACCTTTTATGCATTGTTATCATGCCATTTTGAAGACCAAAAACATCCAATGCAACCTTATAATGCCAAATTTTCCACTCATCCATTGAATCTTGAGCACACTTTTAAGCACACATCCAATCTCTTGGACCAAATCTACACAACAAAGAAGGCTTCACATTTGGGTTTGTGAGAGGTTTGCAAGCTTTTTTCATTTGTTTATGTTCTTATGTATGGTCTTAGCATAAATGTTTGTCTATCTTGTTTTGTTGAATGCTAGCTTAGTTTGGTATTCCTTAACAACACATTTTAGGTATTGTTATCACCCAACCTAAACCTCCTAGCCCATAATCTGGGGCATTTTCATCACCTAGTCAATTCCTCGCGTCGTCTATTATTTATAAACGTCTTCGAAATAGTGTTATTTTAACACTATGTCGAAGAGGGGCAAAATGTAGACACCTAAATCTGATTACACAATTAAGTAATCCTATTTAGTTTTCTCCTAAGGCATCCTATTAATTAAATATTATTATTTGGTTAATTTATGTCACTCCCTAGTTAATTAATTTAATTAATTAACTATAGTCCAATTAATTATCTAAATGACAAACATATAGTCTAATAATTAATTAAATCTCCATTCCTCTATTAATTCAAATGGATACATTTACCTATTTGAATTAATTCATAAATCCTCATTTTCCTCCCACTTGGAATTAAATAAAATATTTAACCCAACTTTAACCTTTAATGAAACCCATCCCAAACTCCTAACATGGATTTCATACTCAACCCAACCCATTCACACATACTAATCACCCTTAATTAGATAATGACCCGTGATTAGCTAATCCAACCCTCCACTCATTCTCTCTCCTCCCATCACATCCTCCTAAACTTCCCACTTGCCTTCTAATCCAAGCCTAATCACCTCCTAAACATTTTCACAATCATAATCTATGGATTAAGAAATCCTAAGCCAACCCAAGTCAACTCTTGTGTCACATCCTCAAATCCCTCAATTCCCTTATCTCATGTCAACCTTAAATGCTCTTACACATCCCTTACATACTCCATTCTTCTCTTATACTTTTGTCCCCTCTCACATCTCCCAAAATGGTCACATTCCCCCATTCCTTCCAACCTCTCCCATTGTGACACTTGTCACAATGAGATGCATTTCAGAAAGCACAATCCATGTGCTGACTCTCAAATGCATCTTGACCCTTCCTCAGGTTTGCATCTTGACCATCCATTTGACCTTCCTCTTGCCTATAAATTGAGCTCTCTTCTCCTTCATTTTCATCCACCTTTTATGCATTGTTATCATGCCATTTTGAAGACCAAAAACATCCAAAACAACTTTATAATTCCAAATTTTCCACTCATCCATTGAAGCTTGAGCACACTTTTGAACACACATCCAATCTCTTGGACCAAATCTACACAACAAAGAAGGCTTCACATTTGGTTTTGTGAGAGGTTTGCAAGCTTTGTTCATTTGTTTATGTTCTTCTTTATGGTCTTAGCATAAGTTTTTGTCTATCTTGTTTTGTTGAATGCTAGCTTAGTTTGGTATTCTTTAACAACACATTTTAGGTATTACATTTTGGCATGCCCAGTGGGACCCACTTCTAGGGTCTTTTCTTCATCTTCTTCATTTGTTTTACATTGTAAAACTAACCAAAAACTAATGTTTTTTATTGTTTGAGTGCCTTGAAAGTGTTTTTTGGGTGTTTTGCAAGTTTGGGATGAAATAAGATACATTTGCACCATCATTCTCATCTTCAGTTTTCAAACAACGAAAAAACATAGTTTTACGAGAATGTGGGTACGATCGGCAGGATTGACTATATAGTCATCGAGATCACATTCCCGCAAAGGATCTTTCTATCTTGTGTCTAAATTATATTCTCTATCCTAAATTCACCAATCATTTCTCTGTTACGAACTGTGGGATCACATTCCCACAACACGGGAATGTGGTTTGACTAGGCAGGATCACTATTATAACCTTGTAAGTTGTAAGGAGTTTATTTAAAACCTCTAATTTTGTGCCCTCATTCCCGCAATGCGGGATCAATAGTTGACCCTGGGGGATCATGTGTTGACCTTGTGGGATTGCGTCCATAGGTACCGCACTAAACTTGACATTTATTGCTTTCTGTAAATTATTGTTATTTTGACAGTCCCGCATGATTGCTTGTACGGTCTGTAGGATTGTAGGAAGGATCGGAGGGAATGCAGCTTAATATTTTAAAAAAATAGAATCTACACACTTGTATTTGGTGCACTAAAAAGAACATTGAATGCATACACAACACCTCATTTTTTTGATTTGGGCTTAAAATGAACAAGGGCTAAAAATGAACAATCAAATATTTCATTTGGTATTTAAAATCAATCCAATTCAATCTTGAATGCTTAAGGGACAATAAACCAATGCAATAAAACATTTCAATTTGGGGCTTAAGAAGAATCAAAATCAAGTCTTGAATGCTAAAAGGAAGTAACACTTATTTTTTCAAAGAATCAAATTTTATTTTAAGCATTGTCATTTGCTTTCCAAAGAACCTTACATGTTAAAAATGAGTGTTTGAAGTTCTAGGATAGAAAACAATTAGTCTAATATAGGGTCAATTTGGAATGAAAACTTCTTGGCGTGTTTGAAGGGGTATTTTTCAACACTTCCTTAGAGCTTTTCAATTCTTGCAAAACCTTGATAAATTAAGCAACGCAAGAACAATTAGCTTGTATCTGTATCCTCTCCCCTCACCTTTGTGGAACTTGGGTGAAGATAAAGATCAAGTTCAATTGGTTTTGCTTCTAGCAAGACCTATCTAGAGAGACGCACTTCCTCTTTAAAGAACTACCTCAAACTAGTAATTACTCGATCGGTATATAAAAAAGGTGTTGATAAAACTCTCACCTTATCCCCTCAAGCTCAGGTGAGGTGTGTTGATGGTAGCCCGAGGTAGGTGAATATCCCTACAATTTCAACATGGTCAACTAGGCTCTTAAGTGAGTCACGTGCATATAAACTGATTGGGGGGATGCCATGGATCTTAATAAAAGCCATTAATCAGAGGCCCACATGATCTACTCCTAAAGGTATCAGAATCTTTGTGCAAGGATCGATCCAAGTGGTTTTCCAGATCGCCTAAAGACTACTCATCATTTATATTCCTCTTTTGGGATACCAAGTTGTGGGAAAAGGTTTTGATACTAGCCTATCTTATCGGTAGTAATTTCTTGTGTGTGTTCCTAAAGTTATCAGATCTAGTGAAAACATTTGTTCGAACATACACAAATCGAAGTTACAAATTTCTTTTCCAAAGAGATCATCTGCATGTTCTCCCACAAGATTTCTTTGTGTCTTGTGGGACTGTTTGTCAATTATCCCAAAAGCAACCCAAGTCTGTTCAAAACCAAGCCAATGTATACTTACCATAGTCACTTCCTAGCTTGACCTATTCTAGTATCCAGAGAGTGAAGATATTTTTGGACCTATGACCGAACCAGTGAAGCACAAGAAAGCTAAGCTACCAACAATGTGTGTGTATCAAGAGAAGAAGGTTTTCGAAAGAAAGCTCAAAGATCACCAACCCATTATCACTACAACCCAAGCAGAAGAGAAATACCAAGCAATACTAGATAACGTGGAATACAACGCAAGGGTCAAACAATTTTCATTTTGAATTCAAATTAACCATCAGTTTGTTAGACTAGAAAGTGAAGACTAGTAGGCATAATCTCATCCCTTCTCAAAATGAAGTTGTCTCAACATCCTTTCATCTTAGATAATCCCTTAGGTGCATTTATGTCATCCTCTTAGGAAGCATTAGTTAGCATCATTCTCTATCCAAATCCTAAATCATCATCCCAGATCCACATCATATCTAAGGACTCACCTTGAGTTTCTCAAACCTTATCCTAAGAATCAAAATCTTAGCCCCACCCATTTGACTAAGCATTGTTTAGGGTAGCTAGTACTTACTCTTGTGAACCTCGTCATCTCGATCCAGAGATTAGCTCACACTAGTAAGGATCATGTCATCCAAAGATCATAAGTCTATCCAAGGATGACAATCCCACATATTTTGATCCCTCACCAGGAAAGGTAACTCATTTCGACCCTCATCCACCCATTTTCTAGTACATCGCTAAAATCCCCCTACCCAATCTCATAATATCCCCCATCACTTTAAATCTTTTTCATCTAAGAATCTCTACTCTGCATTTAGACAATCCTCGACCTCATTTAGGTCTAGAAACATCATCCTAAGAATCCTCCTAACATGTCTACATCTTCCCCCTGTTATCTCTATTGAGCATTAAAGGTTTTCATTAGTATCAAAGGTTATCTACAATATCAGTCGGTTACTTAAACTAAGCTAGTCAATAACTAGAAGCATAATAGACCAGTCAGTTAAGCATATTCACCGAGAATCAGATAGTTTACTAAGCACCAACAGACACTGACACCGAGCAATAGTAAACATTGAGCATCAGTATACACCAAGAAATTTATACAGTGTTTACCGATGATCACAAGAAATGGCATAGTAATCAGGAATGGCACATTCTTCTATGCAAATGGTTACAATAGATCAAAAAATGTTTTACCAAGATCAAGGAATATTTATTGTCAAGATATTCATTAAATGCAATGTATATCTTATGTAATATTTTGATCTAGGTCATTTTTCTATACCGTAGATCTTAGGGTTTTGTCTAAGACGTGTAACCTAATTTTGTTTAAGCGGCATAAAGTAGTATGCTGTATAAATGTATGTTTGCATCATTTTTGGTGTGAAATAGTGTATGAATTATGGAGCACTTGAAGCACTTGCCTAGCTTCAAGTCTATCAGTTGACAGAGAAAATTAGTATTCAAAAGTTTATCAGATTAAGCAGAATCAGAGAAGGCTAACCGAGCAGTTCAGAGCAGAGATTTATCATGGTAAAGGTGATATTTTGTCAGTACTTTATTGATCTATATTAGACAATCAAGTTATCATTATCAGATAATTGCCTATTGCTTTCTAACAATTGTAATAGAGTTTTTGGCTAAATCTCTTAACATAGTAGACTTGACAGTCTTATGTAAATCTCTTAACTGAGTGCACACTTCATTAGTGTTGTTAAAATCCTATAACTAGGTAGATCTAGCTGATCTAATATGTTACTCCTAATAGGGTAAGATCACTAGAAGTGATCAAAACTTGTATCCCTAACAGGAAAACCTTTTCTATCTGCAGTAGTGAAGAATTTGTGGGTGTCATCCCCACCGTAGTTTTTACATTCTAACCAGGGTTTTTGCATTACCAAAATACTTGTGTTATGTGATTGTTATATTGTTGATTTCATGTTATTTACTTTCATAAGTTGAATGGATGAATGATACATGTATTAGATGTAAGTTATTTTGGAAGGTTATCACTGTTTGTTGTTGTAGATCTGAAAGGTGAATGAGTTAAACTTTTTGTGGGCACTAATTCACCCCTCCCCTCTTAGTACCCTATCTCTCCTAATTCCAACAATTGGTATCAGAGCAGAGTTCTCTTATTGGACAGTCTAACCACTGAAGGGTAAATATCTAAAGTCATGGAGAGGTATAAGCTAGAAAAGACTATTGAGAATCAGAAGATTCAGATATAGATGTTTATTGAATAGTACAAGCAAGCCAAGGAAGGATTGAAGAAATTATTGGTTGAGAGGAAGAACCTAGCTATTCTAAAAAATGAGATTGGTTATCATGAAGAAGCAATTGATGATATATTTGATCATGTTAGATCTAGTTCTAGAAGTATTTTTTATGGGTCTGAAATTATAATCTTTGATTTGTCTGAAAAGAATCAACATTTAACCGAACAAGTGAAAGCACTGCAAATCGGTCAAGAATCTCAGATGGTAAGAATGGTAGAGACAATGAACAATGCTAGACAAGCTGAACAAGAAAGGAATCTAGCTATTGATGACTGAAGACAAATGATTGAACAACTTCAAGCAAAAAAAAGTGAAATAAAAAGACTCACCGATCACCATTTTCAAGTATCTAATCAAATGATGATTGTGAATCAAGAACTAAATCGAGTAAATGGAGAATTGTCAAGGAATCTTGAAGAAGTTGCAAGACTCAGAGAGGAGAATGAGAAGCTAATAAATGAAGTGAAAACTCAACAGCAACACAATGAAATGAAGAAACTGGCTGAGGATAGTTCTAAGAAGATTGATGACTTTCTATTTAATCAAAGAAGATTTGGGAGTAAAGCTAGTCTAGGCTATACCGGTGAAGGAGAATTGTCACATCAAGCTGAACAAGTCAACAACAATCAAAGTAAAAAACCCAAAGTGTTGACATGTTACCATTGTTGAAAACTGGGACATACATCAAATGTGTGTAGAAGTAAAGCACAAGGTAAACCTCTTGTCACTCCTAAGTTCAATGGATATTGTTATTATTGTGGTAAGTTTGGACACCAAGCTTATGAGTGTAGAGCTAAACAGAATGATATTGCTAACAATACTACTATGGACAAAATATGCTATACTTGTAATAAAAATGGACAAATTGTACAAGAGTGTAAGGCTAAGATGAAACAAGTATGGACTCCTAAGTAGAAAACACAGCGCAAGCCTTATCAATGGAAGAAACAAGGTAACTCCTATGTTTGGGATTATAACACATGGGCTAACTGTGTTGCATGTGGTAGATATGGGCACATTGCAGTGAATTGTAATAGGAAAAGATGGACTGGACAATCAAGAAGCTGGACAAGCACTGGAATGGCATGTATGCACTGTCATAAGGTCAGTCATTTAAGAAAAAACTGTAGAGACCTAGCACCAGAGGAAAATCATGTATTTGAGAGTGGAAACACTATTGTAGATATCATGAAGATAAGGAACACTATGTGGAGAAAGGCATATAATGAGAATGTTGAATCAAGTAATGTTGTCGGTGAAACCTCATCCACTAGATTGGGTAACATCGGTGCCTCCACTTAAGGTGATATAGGTATGTATGGGACTGACATTTCAAAATGGTCAAATTTTACATACAGTTCCTTATATATGATGAGTACATACCAAATCTGCATGAATGAAGATGCACTATGGTTTATATATTTTAAGCTAACAAAGTTATACAGTCGTAACAGTTAGACTGGGTGTTGGTTACCCGTTGGTAATCACTATTCAAGGTTAACCAAATATCAGTATGAACCAAGCAAGGAAATCTTGTGTTAACCATTTATAGTTGTCACTAAGCTGACAGGTGTTATGAACCAAAAGGTAGATCAAGCATTTATTGCATGAAATTTTGAGCTAGAATATCGAAAAGTCTATAAATACATGAGAAACAGAGTTCATTTTTACATTTCAATCTCAAAGAGCGAAGATTTCACAAAAAAGAGTTCGAGCTAAGAGGATTTTCAGAAGGATTCAAGGCTACACTTTATTAAGCTACTACTTGCCAAAACCCTAAATCAATTTATGGCATCTACATCGTCCGCACGAAGATCACACAGTGTTGAGGAAGAAGCAAATCTGATTGTTAGAGTAAATTTTGACAAACCTAAGTACAAACAACACCCCAAGATTGCATCACAAATGGATTCAATGGGCACTCTTTCAAGCATCCTAGATAGGGTTTTGTTAACAGAAGATGTACGGTCATACATTCATTGCAAGATTGGAGAAGTAGGAGATTTTGAGACTATTGTGGCATATCAACAATTGTGTGCAATTGATGGAAAACTGAAAATAGGATATGAACAGATTGAGAAATTAGGGTTATCATGCGCCATACACTTTCCACAATCATTCAAAACAGACTGGATAAGGATTGTATTGAGTCAGTATCATGATGGGAAATTCTGGTTGGATAAACCAATAGAGGTCACAAAGAAAATGATCAGTAGGGTTACTTGCTATCCTACAACTGACAAGGCAAAGGCTTTCTGAAGCTCCTCCTGACCTGATGTTGAGAAGAACACAGGATCTGCATGGGATGGTTGAGCATTGAAGATTTCATCAATTAAAGACCTAGCAGTAAAATTTGCGGCACATGTGATTGAGTACAAAATATTTTAATCGAGCAAATTAAACAATGTACCATATAGCGCAGCCGACATGGCACACAAAATTGTGAAGAAAGATCACTAGATTGATCTTGTAGAGATACTGCTAAACCAATTACAGGAAAACATGAAGACTATAAGGTCAAAGAAGTCAAACACATGTAAGTTTGGTTCACTCCTTGTTTGTTTATTTTTCTATCTACAGAAGTATCTGCCTGGCTATGGCAAAGTAAATTGGACAATAGATAAACCGATAACCGTACTGATTACCAAGAATATGAACAAGTTAGGAGATGGTTTGAATAAACATTTTAATGAGTACTTTAAAGAATTTCAGACCAAGATGAATCAAAGAAGTAGAATTCCATGAGAATTAGTTGAGAAATTTAGGATAGATATATGTTTTCTAGTAGACATAGATCATTCCATGATAAGAGCAGTTGAACCTAGAATAAAATGGCTAGCACCTATGGGCTATGAAATGAACTATGATTTCGCATTGAAATCTATTGAAGCATTGCTAGCACTACCAAAAGACCCCAAGGCCACTAGGTTTGGAACCTATGAAGAAGCTAAGTCAAGAATCTCGACAGGATTGGCCATTAATAAAATGTCTAGGAAGGCTAAGAAGATGAAGAAAGACCTAACTGCTAGATTTGGAGATGTCTTTGACTCATTTGAGGAGACACCGATTAAACAGGAAACTGAAGGGCAGTTAATGTTGGATGACAAGGCGTATGATAGTGAGGAAACTGAATCTGATGAAGAACAAGAAGCTACACCGGTTCCTCCTCCTAAAGCTCCAAAGAAGAGGTAGTTACCAATACAAACAGGTGCATGGACAAGATCCTCAACTGCAGCTTCACCACCATAGAAGAAGGAAGCACAGAAGGTAATAAAATGAAAGGCAGCTACACTGACAAAGACATATGCAAAGAAAGGATCCAAGGTTGAAGCTGAGGCACCGAAGAAAAGGAGAAGACTGATAAGAGGTAAAGAAGACCTTAAGGATACTAAAAATGAAGATGACATCAGTCAATTCAAAGTGGTCAACAACAAGGTAAGGTCAATAGATGAAATCATTGAAGATATAATTGAGAACGGTGACCTTGCTGATACGGAACTTAGCAGATTTGACAAAATGTCAAATGAGGATCAAACAAAGATTGAGGAGGCAGTCATCCAAATGATGATAAAGTTTAAAAGAGTTCCATTATAATTTGCACTAACATTACCAAAGGAGTTGGATGAAAAAATAAAGAAAAAATGGACTTATGCACTAGACCCCGAGAAGAGAAAGAGAGAAAGATCTCTAGTTCGAGCAGCCCCACATCTAAGCCTAGCAGAAATTGATGAACTCATGGCTAAACATCAAGCAAGATTTGTTGTAAAGAACTGAGCCATGATGATACTAGATGTGAATGTGGCGGATGTAGATGAGACTGGCGATTCCCTATGGAAATCAATTTTTAAAGCCAAAGAACAAGTTGAGCAAAATGCATTCTTAAATTTGTCTAAAAAGAGACAAAATTCCAAAGGAAAAGGTATCTACATTGATGATAATGCAGCAGAGAAGTCAAAGGACTCTGGTATATCAATTACCGAGGTAATTGATATCACTGAACAAAAGGATGACATAAATATTTCATAGGATACATTGGATCCAGTAGAGATACAAATAAAGAAGAAAACTGATGATGATGTACTCATTGAGGACATCACAAATGGTGATCCTAATGACAAGAATGATGAGGATGTAAATATTGCACCTACAAACACTCAAGATGAAGCTCAAGTCATTGAATGTGCATTTACATCATTACCAAGGGAGCTTCCTATACTTGCAGAAGTAGTAGAAATTCTTTCACAGGAACAACCCGACAACTCATACCCCAAGCAACATAAAGATACCACAGGGGAACAAGACACCGAAACACCTACAAAGACACATAAGCCTGATGAAATAGAGGCAACTACTATAGAAATAAAGGCACAAGATGAGCCTAAGGAAACCGAGGTGACCCCACCTGACACCACATCTGAGGCTACTGATACACAGGTTACTGAGGAGCAAAGAAAGGAAGAGAGTGTGTCAACCAGGAAGGATACTCCAAAGACAAAAGACAAAGTTATTGTCACCATTGTGAAGAAGTCACCCCTTGCACCAGAGAAGAAGAAGAAAAAGAAAGCAAAAGGGCTGGTCACTCTAGATGGAGTTATAATAATACCTGAGTGTGACCCAAGGACCCTTAGCCCTGAGGAATTGAGCAAATATGGGGAACTATGTACAAGAAAAGCAGCACAAGAAAATTTGAAGCAAGAAACCAAACACAAAGAAATATTAATGAATGTTAGGGATATCTTACAACATGCAGTACTTGAAGTGAGCATTGATGAAGATACTCCTATTATAGATCAACTTGCTATACTTACCGAGAAGATAAATGCCCCAGACATTGATGCTAAAAAGTGAATTGAAGAAAGGGTAGAATCCAAGATTCAAGATAAACTGGTAGAAAGAATCAACCAAGAAGTGGCCATAAACAAGGTCAAATTATATGAGGTAATAACCAAAATAAAATCTATAGCCCAATTAATTTGTCAATTCTTACTAAAGCTATGCACTGTGGAAACCTTCACTGTTGAGATCAGTGAAAAGATCAAAGGTCTAGAAGATGACATCAAGACTAGTGCAAATGTAGCTATAACTGAGCCACAAGCTTTTTCAAAGCACATTCACAGAGTTTAGGAACTCAGGAGGTTGATAGAAGATCTCAAGAAACAAGAAGAGCAGATCATAGATCAGGTCACAGAGTTACAGACAAAACTCCTTCCATACCTGAAGATTTTTGAGAAACACATTGTCAAAGCAGAACAACTTGTTGCAACACCAAAAATTTCTATGTTGGAGAACATCTTTGACATGCATGCACAAGTCGGTCTTGAGCACATTTCTCTCACCAACTTGAAAGAGGAATGGGAAAACCTCTTGGAGTCTGTGAAGAAAACCCATCAACACTTTTTTGACAAGATGTGAGTATACAATTAAATTTTTGTATTTGGCATTACTATCAAAAAGGGGGAAATCAATGTATATGTCAATATGCCAAATATGTGCATAGATGCTACGTATACTACATATTACTAGGAGCATGCACCAAGGGGGAGTAAATAGAAATTTTGATAAGTATATATGTATATGGCGGAGATATAAGTTATATATAGAAAATTTTGTCTATATACATTCAAGTTTTGATACTAATGCCAAAGGGGAAGATTGTTATCTCTATTGAGCATGAAAGGTTGTCATTAGTATCAAAGGTTATCTACAATATCAGTTTGTTACTTAAACTAAGCTAGTCGATAACTAGAAGCAAAATAGACCAGTCGATTAAGCATATACACTGAGCATCAGATAGTTTACCGAGCACTGAAAGACACCGACACCGAGCGATAGTAAACACCGAGCATCAGTATACACAGTAGTTTATACAGTGTTTACCGATGATCACAAGAAATGGCATAGTAATCAGGAATGGCACATTCTTCTATGCAAATGGTTACAATAGATCAAAAAATGTTTTACCAAGATTGAGGAATATTTATTGTCAAGATATTCATTAAATGCAATGTATATCTTATGCAATAGTTCAATCTAGGTCATTTTTCTATACCGTGGATCTTAGGATTTTGTCTAAGATGTGTAACCTAATTTTGTTTAAGTGGAATAAAGTAGTATGCTATATAAATGTATGTTTTTATCATTTGTGGTGTGAACCGATGTATGAATTATGAAGCACTTGAAGCACTTGCCTAACTTCAAGTCTATTAGTTGACAAAGCAGATCAGTATTCAAAAGTTTATCCGATTAAGCAAAATCAAAGATGGCTAACCGAGTAGTTCAGAGCAGAGATTCATCACAGTAAAGGTGATATTTTTTTAGTACTTTATTGATCTATATCAGATAATCAAGTTTTCATCAGCAGATAATTTCCTATTGATTTCTAACAATTGTAATAGATTTTTTGGCTAAATCTCTTAACAGAGTAGACTTGACAGTCTTATGTAAATCTCTTAACCGAGTGCACACTTCATTAGTGTTGTTAAAATTCTATAACTGGGTAGATATAGCTGATCTAATATGTTACTCCTAACAAGGTAAGATCACCAGAAGTGATCAAAACTTGTAGCCCTAATAGGAAAACCTTTTCTATCTGCAGTAGTGAAGAATTTGTGGTTGTCATCCCCACTGCAGTTTTTACCTTCTAACAAGGGTTTTTGTGTTACCAAAATACTTGTGTTATGTGACTATTATATTTTTGATTTCATGTTATTTACTTTCATAAGTTGAATGGATGAATGATACATGTATTAGATGCAAGGTATTTTGGAAGGTTATCACTGGTTGGTGTTGTAGATCTAAAAGGTTAATGAGTTAAAGTTTTTGTGGGCACTGATTCGCCCCTCCCCTCTCAGTACCCTATCTCTCCTAATTCCAACACCCCCATCCTAGGACTTTGCATTTTCATGCTTGTTGAGAAACGGTCAAAGAAGAGGAAAGGAATGGATCCCAACCAAGCCACTAGTTCAGCGGACCCAAACGACCCTACCGGCACTATGGTAATGTATGATCCTCAACCACCATTGGCTCAAAATGTGTGGGAAGATCCCAGTGAAACACCCACCATAGACTCCATGGAAGCCTTCATGTGCCTTCTAGGATATGCACAAATGGTGAGCGTGATCATTGCACAAAACCGTCTCACCATTTTGGCAAACTATGCGCAGGAGGGTACTCCCATTCCACCACATCTCTACCCTTTTGATCCCACAAAACCCGTCCACATCTCCACCAACATCTACCCATATTTCATCCAAAAAATCCATGATCCCACCATACATTTATCCCATACAACCTCATCCATTCCTCACCTCTTGCAACCTAGCTCAACAACTCCCACAATTCAGGCAATAGCTCAATCTGCCCCTTTCTCCATCATGGTTGCAACACCTCCACCTATCTCCTCCCAAATAACTACACAATCATAAGCTTCTACACAAGGATCACCCATACTCCCCATACAAGCTACTACGTAGGCAATACCTCCACCCTCCATAAGCCAAGCCTCCACATCAACATCATTTCCATAAGGAGCAACGCAAGCCACCCAACCCACATTTACCCAGTCCATTACATAGCCTTCTTCCACGCAAGTTCCTCCCCCTCCTTTTTTCACTAGCACATAGACCTAATAAGTCACCTTCACAATCAGAATGCCATTCATGGGATCCCAAAATCCTCCGTTCACATCAAATCCCACTTTCACTCCCATATTCGTAGCAAACTCTACATCACAACCCATGGCAAGGAGCGGTGCCAATTGGAGCCTCAAACAAGTGCAAATGAATACCTTGGGCATACCTACACACTCACACCTCTCCCAATAATCATATCAGCAAGGCACCTTTCCTCAAGCAGCGTAGCAACTACCACCATCTCCTTTCATTACATCCTTCCCCACCTTCACCAACTACCTATCTATGCTACCCACCACTCCTCAAACCATCCCCCCACAATCACAATAGCTTATCTCTTCCCATTCTTGCTAATTCCCTCGCACAACCACCTATAGTACATACCCAAGCCACCATCCCTCCTCTTAGTAATGTGGGTATGCATCCTCCATACATCAAACAAGCCCAACACCAATCCCAACAACAACCATTCTACCAACCTTCTCCACATCAGCAGTACTTCCCAACATAGTAACCCAATCCTTTCATCCTACAGCAGAAAGCCACACCATACCCTACGCAACAACATACTTTGACATTACAACAGAAATACATTTCCCATCAAGCTATCCAAAATCCATTCCAAATGGCCTTTGCTATTGAGCAATCCCCCTACCCAATCTTGTAGTATCCCCCACACATCCCCCCATATTCACCTACACCATCGGATCCATTCCCAATAGGAGTACCCACCCCAACACCTGTCAACTTTGAATGAGAAGAGATGAAGAACACTCTCAAGGAACTCAAGGCTGGTAATGAGAGCAAAGAATTTAAATTTGAGGAGGTCTGTCCTTATCCTTTTGACAAATCCATCATAGCAATTCCCTTCCCTAAGAACTTTGAGACACCAAAATTTAACAAATATCAGGAGAAGGGAGATCCAGTCAACCATGTTAAAGAGTTTTACAAGGCTTTCCAAGAGGTGGCGTATAGAGACAACTACCTCATGTGCCTTTTCCCCAAAATCTTGGGAGGAACCACCATCGAGTGGTTCTACAAAATACCATATGGCTCTATCTTCACATTCTCTAAGCTTTTAGAGAAATTTGTGGCCTAGTATGTACATAATGTCAAGAATGAGCTCTCATTGTTGGACCTATGCAATACCAAACAAAAGGGAGGTGAAACTCTTGCCAACTACCTACAAAGATGGAAAAACCTCACCACGAGATTGTCATATCAACCATCAAAAAAAAACCTCACCAAGATATTCATTGACAACTTGCATCTAAAGTTATCCCCCTTCATGTGAATGAATTGTATACAGACCTATCAAGACATAAAAGGGAAAGGAATGGACATTGAACTAGGTCTTTTGGATGATGGTGTCATTAAATATTACAAGGAGAGCTCACAAGATAGGCCCAACAATGATCGATCCCACTACTGGAACAAGAATAAGAATGTGGTCACAGATGGAGCCATTTACACCAAGCACGTCCAAGTTGTTATAGCCAGCCCCAATCCCCCTCTTCCAATGTACCAAAAACAAGCACCCATGTACCAACAACAAGCACCCACCTACTAGCAACCGCCTTGTCATCCACCCGTCAATCAAGCCAGCGTCATATCTGTTACCAAGGGACAGAACAAGCCCCATGTTTAGAACAAAAAAAAACACACATTCACTCCCCTTAGAGAACCCTTGGATGCTATCTTCCGTCGCATGGCCAGTGCTAATTTGATTGTATATCCGTAAACCCATCCATTTGATGAATCAACACCTAAGCCAGTGTGGTACAAGGACAATGAGTATTGCGACTATCACCGTGTTAAGGGACACGCCACCGTGAAGTGCATGAAACTCAAGCACTACATTCAAGACCTCATTGACAAAAAGGAGATCACAGTTGATGCCCCTTCCCAAACATCATCGAACACCAATGTGCAAATCTATCAAAATGTATTTCCTCAACACAATGCAAGTAAGAATCAAACCAACACTAACCCTCCCCAGAACCAAGGCAAAGGAAAACAAAGTGACCACAGTGATGGGAAAGATTATACTACACCTTTCATCAACTATGATAAATTTTTCAGTTGTATCTCCCAAGTCAAACCAACTGTGAATGTAATCCATGTTAAAGGGGTTGATAGCCAATGCGTTGTTACCACCTGCAGAGGTCGAATATCTGTTGTCGGTGCCAATTCCATGACTATCCTGAGTGCACAATACAACCTCCTAAAACACCTTGGGAACACACCCACAAAAATCTCCATCCTCGACCTCCTTCGCACATCACCCCTTCATCAAGATGTCCTCAATAACAACCTTCAAGAGACTCATCTCCCCGCAAATATTAACATCATACAATTCAAAAACCTTGTGGACCACCTATCCACATCCTCCACCCTCACTTTCAAATCCTCTGACATGCCATCCATTGAACCAGACCACAATCTCCCACTCTGCATCACTGTCATGGTCAATGACTTTTCTATCAAGAGATTCATGATAGATAATGGTTCAACCCTAAATCCTTGTACCTTAAAGTTCATTCAGTAGGTTAGTCTCATAAAAGCAAAAATCTCCCATGAGATTATCACCATAAAGGATTATGACTACCTGGAGCGTACCTCAGAAGGTACCATTTTTCTACCCATCAAAACCAGCCCTATAATCCAAGAGACCATGTGTCACATTGTTGATCTTGACCTCCCATACAATATCCTCCTTGGTTGCCCTTGGATCCATTCCATCAAAGTCATTCCCTCCACCTATCATCAGTGCATAAAGTTCCCATATCAAGACACTGAGATCACCATCCATGTTGATCCCCAACCCTTCGCATATTGTCATGCGATAGAAACTTCCTTCCCCCACTCCACTCACTATCCCAGAATCGACATTGGCACATATGTCACCAATTCATCCAGATCCCACTACGATCCAAAAACAATCTTAGCCTCCACCCTCTCCTCTATCAAGATCAACAACAAGGGTTGCGATGAATATAGTCTTATCGATGCCTTTGCAGTAGGGGCTCTTCCTTTGGATCTGCACACTCAGGGACACCCATGTCATCAAACCAAGGCCCCTCTGGAGGGCCCAAAGATCAAGACCCTGGGCTCATCTACCTTCATCTTCAATGGAATTTTGAATGGTCAAGAGTTGGCACCTGATATCAACCAATGGCTCTATACAAAGATCCCCCACCTCCCGATACTAAGATCCTCAGGTATTTTAAAGATAAATATCCCATATCACATAAGTGGGCCACCAAACAATGGGATTATCAAGGAGGTGGTCTAGGACCCACTAAGGCTAGAATGAAAGATGCCATGGAAGCATCTAAAAATCCACAAAATTGGGGCCTTAGTTTTAATACCCCTCACCTACACATACGAGGGCGTGATGTCATGACTGGGGGTAGTAATTCACCTAATGTAACCCTCTTGAACATCCAAGATGACCTTGTGGAAGTTGAAGACATTTCAAAAGAGGAAGAAAAATGATCCTACAATGATATCTTTGACGATAAAACTTTCCTGGGCAATTCTATCCTCCACCAACTTTCCATCAATCTCATTGACCTCCCACTCCTTCACCCAAACCTCATAGACTGGGATCAACCAAGCATGGCACATATTGATGAATTTTGAAGTGAGTAAGCACTCCTAAAATTCATGGGCACCACAAATCAATAGTCAAAGTGGGGGCAAGAATCAAACAAAGTATATCAGCTCAATCCAAAGGGATACTTTGGGGAAGAGGAAGTCTCCAGCCGCAAAATTAAAAATAAAAAAGAGAATAGAGATTCATTATGTGAAAACCCCTGTGGGGCACATACCGACCCCAAAATAGTAAAAATAAAGGGTGTATCTTGTAGTGAAAACCTCTCTGAGGTGCTAGAGGATGAAGACTTACCTCTTCCTCCCATCTAGGATTATCAGCCAGAACAGTCATCCATCGTCATCAAGGAAACTAAACTAGTCAACTTGGGCACAGAAGAACACTTGCGAGTCACCTACATCGTAGCATCTCTAACTGAGGGTGAAGAATTGGCCCTCATAGCTTTTCTTCGAGAATCAATCATAAATTTTTGCATGGTCATACGTCCACATGCGTGGACTTGACCCAAATCTTGTTGTGCATCATCTTGCAGTGGATCCTCACTCCAAGCCAGTAAAGCAGAAACTCTACAAAATGCATCCTAAGGTAGCTCTTTTAGTCAAGACAGAACTGGAGAAATTGCTACAAGCCAAGATAATCAGAGCCATTGATTATTTAGAATGGATCTCCAACATGGTGCCCATCACCAAACCTTCAAGAGAAATAAGAATATACACAGACTTCAGGAACTTGAACAAGGCATGTCCTAAAGATGACTTCTTGCTACCCAATATTGACATGATAGTAGACCTCACAATAGGTCACAAGATGTTGTCACTCATGGATGGCTTCTCATGGTACAATCATATTAGAATAGCCAAGGTGGACCATCACAAAACAACATTCACCACACCATGGGGCACCTTTTGTTATAACATGATGTCGTTTGGGCCCAAGAATGCAGGAGCTACCTATCAAAGAGAAATGACCGCAATCTTCCATGATATGATCCATAAAATTTTGGAAGACTATATAGATGATATCCTCACCAAATCAAGAACACGGTTAGAGCACCTAGACGTCCTCGAGCGGGTCCTTCATCACCTACATCACTATGGTTTAAGGCTCAATCCAAAGAAGTGTGTCTTTGGTGTTACGTCTGGAAAGCTATTAGGATTCATTGTATCTAGGTGAGGCATAGAGATCGATCCCAAGAAGGTGAAAGCCATCACATAGATGCCCCCTCCCAGAACTCTCAAGCAGTTGTGAAGCCTACAGGGGAAGCTACAGTCAGTCCAAAGATACATTTCTCAATTGGCAGACAAGTGCCAACCATTCACCCGTCTATTGCACAAGGATGCCACTTTCAAATGGGACCCCATCTATCAGCACGGTTTTGAGAACCTCAAGGAATACTTGGAAAATTCACCTATCCTTGTGCCACCAATGCCAATCAGGCCCCTCATTTTGTACATATATGTTACTACCACAGCACTGGGGGAACTCCTAGCCCAGCTCGATGATGATGGAAAGGAGAGGGATATCTATTATATCATTCATACACTAGTGGGCTATGAGCTAAATTACTCCCCTATGGAAAAAGTGTGCCTAGCCGTGGTCTTTTCTACTCAAAAGCTTCGCAATTATATGCTCACCCATATAATAAAGCTAGTTTCAAAGGTGGACCCTCTCAAGTACCTACTCTCAAGGACCACACTTACATGATAGATGACAAAGTGGGTAATACTTCTTAGTGAATTTGGCATTCATTACGTCAATCGGAAAGCCATCAAAGGACAATTCATTACAGATCAACTTGTGGAAGCACCCTTGGTCGATGCATACTCACTAGTAATGGAGTTCCTAGATGAACATCTTTGTATGATTGAAAAACAACCCCTATGAAAAGTATATTTTGATAGATCATATACATCACATGGATCAGGGGCAGGAATACTATTTGTAACCCCTCAAAGTGACTACATCCCCAAATCTTTCAAATTAGGATTCTTGTGCACAAACAATATTTCAAAGTATGAAGCCCTCGTCATAGGCCTCAAAATAGCTATCCACTAGAATATCACAGAGTTACAAGTATTTGGGGACTCCCAACTAATCATCAAATAGGTCCTTGATGAATTTCAGACCAAGGATGACAAGTTACAAAGAGCTTGTGGATAAACTCAAAGAACATTTTGTCAGCATCCAATTTACACAAGTACTAAGACTTCAAAACAAGGCCGCTGACGCTATGGAAACTATCGGGTCATTATTGGAGATCCCCCGTGATGCGACACAATATGAGTTTTTAGTTGATCAGCTACACATGCCCGCTTATGAGAACACTGACTCAAACATGGTGTGCATCTTGGTTGGTCCTCAGTCCCCATGGTACCATGACATTCACACTTATCTAAAGAATGGTATCATATATCCTCACCTCACCAATACCCAATGCCAAAACCTCATTCACAGAGCTTCCTGCTACACTCTTGTAGCCAACACCCTATATCATCATGGGTATCATAACATCCTCTCTCGATGTTTAGACTCGAATGAGGCCATCTTGGCTTTACAAGAGGTTCACGCTGGCATTTGCGGTGCCCACACAAGCGGCATGGTCCTTGCAAAGTTGCTTCTTAGAGTTGGGTATTACTGGCCGACGTTGAAGCATGACGCTTGTGAGTTTGTAAAGAAGTGCCTACAGTGTCAACAACATGCTAATCTGATCCATGCACCAGCACAAGATCTACAACCCATCACACCACAGTGGCCCTTTTCATGTTGGGGTTTCATCCTTGTTGGCATGTTCACCCCTCATTCCTTTGACGGACACAAGTACATCAAAATAGCCACTAAATATTTTACAAAGTGGGTTGAGGCTATTCTGCTTAGCCTAGCTACAGGTGTCTAGATATCCAAATCCATCCTCTATCATATTATTTGCCACTTTGGCATCCCCTCCACCATCTTCATAGACCATGGCATGCCATTCAAGAATTAGCATGTCAAAGGCCTCTATGCCTAGTTCCACATCCACCAACGCTTTTCTAGCCCATATTTCCCACAAGGAAATGATCAAGAAGAGGTAACAAATAAAACCATCCTAAAAATCTTGCAAAAAGTTGTCAATGATTCTGGCTGTGACTGGCACCTCCCAATCAATCCTACCCTCTAGGCCTACCGCACTTCATTCCATACTCCCACAAACACCACCCCATACTCCTTGGTATATGGTGCTAAAGTTTTTCTACCAATTGAGGTTGAAATCCCTTCACTGTGCGTGTCCATGAAGAATTACATCACAAATGAAGACTATCATGTGGCACGTCTTACCCAACTGGACCTATTACATAAAAAGAGGCAACAAGCCTATGATCACCTCATCGTGTACCAAAACTAACTCAAAAGGAGCTTTAATAAGAAGGTACACCCCCAAAAATTTCAAGTGGGAGACATGGTTCTGAAAGAAAATCAAAAGGTACAAGCCAACCGCGAGAAGAAAGGGAAGTTTGAGCCCACCTGGTTGGGTCCCTATGTTGTAACCGCTTGCTTTGGCTCCGGAGCCTATCAAATATCCATGCTGGAAGGGGAGCCCCTCAATGATCCCACCAATATCATACATATGAAGTAGTTTTATGCCTGAACCATCTATATGATCCTGAAAAAAAAATCAATAAAAAGTAAAAAATATAAAAAAAAAATTAAAAATGAAGGAAAAAAGTAGAGAAAATAATCGCCCAATGGTGAAAACTTGGCAATCAAGCGTCTTGGGCAAGTATGTGGGTGAAAACCTGGAAATAGGCACCATGCATAAAGGACCATATCATTATCTATTAAACTCCTGCTCCTCCATCAAACCCATTCGCCATCTCTTATCATCATGTCATTCTTCCATCTCCCCCCCTTTTTCCCCAAGGTGTTCTTAGCATCACATTGGCAGAAGAGAACTACTATCCCATAACCTGAGCTTCCTGTACATACTAAGGCATGTCCTATCCCATGACCTGAGCTTTTGTACATGTTTGTCACTCATTTCCCTATCCTAATCACTTGAGCTTCTATAAATATTTGTTGTATATAATGTCCTCGTTTGTACATATATATTGCCTCATTTTCCTGGTAGTACCTTGATCCCCAAAATGCATGGCCTATTGTGATTACAAATAAAAGCATTTTCCCTTAGTTTGCATCCCTTGTCACTATGATACTCTAAGGTCCTCATTTTTTGCCCATCAATAATTCAATTTGCAGTCAAACACACTAGCCAGGTCCTTGTAGGATACATCTTTCCTCCTGTCTGACCTAATCACAACATCCACAGTTGGTCGATCTCTTTTGGCAAAGGATGTCTTTTGAGTCTTATCACATTGATTTCAAAATGCTTGCTTTGATTTTTTGATTGTTTTTGGGGTCTCACTATTGCTTCTCTCCTCAAGGTCGCCATGATCCTTTATATCATGGTGCACTGTGACGAGAGACATTTTTGAGGCAAGGTTTTTTGTATCTTTTTTCTTCTGCCTATGAGTCAGTCAGACGTAACCCTAACATAGTCTACATGTGATCTTTTGGGTCACATGGTGCCTTTGAGAAGTGTCATTTGTTTTTGGGTTCCTCAGCATCATTTCAACCATGTTTCTCCCTAGGTTCATGTGTGATGCTGGGGCAACTCTCACGTGTCCTTTTCAAGTCAGTCCTTTTGCAACATTCATGACACAGCCTCATGTTCTTAGTAACTTTGGCTCATCCCTTATGTTTCTATATCAAACTAAGTGCTCAAACTACATGGTGGTATTCCCCTTCAGAACACCTCATGCTCAAGCTTCAATAAACATCCCCCCTCCTATCAAACTTGTTCGCTAAGCCCACATCCCTGTCAAATCTCAGCAATCATCTTCAAAACTCCCCAGCACCATCACCCTCACACCCTTCTTACCCATTTTTCCTCATCCCCCCATAAGCCTCATCTTGATGCAAACCTATCTACCTCATTCTTCTTCTGCTCATGTTCCTAACCCATGGATTTTGATTGTGCAAATATCCCCTTTTGACCATCCCCTCTACCGCTCCAACACCCCCCAACCCTCAGTGAGGGTTTAGTTAGGCAATGATATGATGTGTTATCTCATCCTCACATCTCACCTCCTATCTCCCATCTGCATTCTTGCATCTCTCTCTCACCCACATTGTCCACATGGTACTTCACCTTCATCATTTCATTAGTTGTCCCCTTCTCATCCTACATGCATTGCACCTCATTTCAGGTTCATTTAGTCATTGTCCTAGGTTGCATTATCTCATTTCATTTTCATTTCATCATCCCTCGTTGCAGCAATACATCCACTTTAGATACGTTTTCATCTTGCATTATTTACCATTTTGATTCATTTTACGTATGGCATAATTCAATCATTTAGTTTCAACATCTTAGATTCATCTATTTCAACTTCATTTTAGCTTGCATTATTAATCCATCTTTAAGATCATTTCATCTTGCATAGTTAAAACACTTAAGTTCATTTTATTTTGCATCGTTAGATTCATTTAGGATTCATTCCATTATTTTGGTGTCATGTAAGTTCATTCATCTTGCATCATTAATCATTTCCGTCCTAGATTCATTTTATCTTGCATAGCTAAAACCTTTTTCTTGCATTATTAATCCATTTCTAGGTTTATTTTAGCTTGCATCATTATACTCATTTGGGTTCCTTCCATCTTTCAAAATTCATTCCTAGTGTATTATTACTCATTTACATTCATTTTAAAGATCCCTTGCATTTACATTCATTTTAAGTTCCATTTTATCTCATTAATTATTTAAATTCATTTTACATCCATATCTTATCTTGCATTGTTAGAATTCATTTTAGGTTCATTTATTATCTTTCATTAATCATTTAGCTTATCATTATCATTTAGATTCATTGTTATCTTGCATTGTTAAGTAATTTTTATCTTGCATTGTAAAAACATCATACATCCCTATGCACATTAAAACATAACATAAATAAATCATGCATCACACATAGGGCATCACATCACATCCTACATCCATAAACCATTAGTAACAACATCATATCAAAACATCACATAGCATCACATCCTGCATCACACACATGTCAGTCTCACATCATATAGTACATAGCATCACATCTTGCATCACACACATCAGTACATCAAAACATCCATGCATCCATACATAACGCGTCACATCCCACCTAGCTCATCATGTATATATAATCATGAAAAGAGAGTACAAGCATGTCCCATCCCAAATGACTGAAAGAATAAAATGTCTGTCCCAGTCCATGACCATTAAAAGTACAAATATAATATACATAGGGACTGTGCCCTCCATTAATGAATGATACAATACATGATCAAAATCGTAGCATATCACTGCCTATTTGCCTCTCCTAAGGGAGGCTACATATTAACATCATCGGCTAGGGGGTCGCCCTGTGCTGGATCTTGTAATGGTACTATAGAAAAATCTACCCGCATGACCCTAGGTGCCAGTCTCTCCACTGTTCCATGTATCCTTGTACTCTGCACCTATGTGGATCTCAGCCCTATCCATGAATCCACCTCCATACCTACTCCCAACCCCTCTACCTCTGCCATCTTCACAGAGTCATCTGTCGACCACTGCTGACTATGTGTATATCTCGACCGACAGCTCTCATGTCCTATCCTCTGGGAGGTACCAATCATGGGCATGTTTCCCCCTATCCTCTAGCTATCATTGGCACTTGTACTCGAGCTCCCACCTATCCCTAATCATGTGGCCCCAGAGTGGCTAGCATGCCTATAATGTTGGTGTCGATTTGTTGGCACTGATGCATGGTAAATGCCCCTGTACCACCCTATCTTCTCACTCAGCTTGGCCATCTCCCTCTGTAAATGGCACACCTCTCCTGATCACTCCTGGGAGCCCCATGCCACTGTCTCCCCTAGGGGTTTGCCTCTCCATTTCCAGTTGTTTTACAACCATATCCCTCTCCCCTTGTAGATGGTCTATCTCCGACCATAGACCGTCCCTCTCCCTTCTTAGCTGATCCCTCTCCCCCCGCAGCTGGTCCCTTTCCACTACTAGACTATCCCTCTCTCTCCTCATCTTCTCTCTCTCATCAATAGTTAGAATTCCATCCTATAAAGCCTAAACTAGTTGTACTATCAGGGCATCTTGCTCACCCTTTGTATCACAGAGCATCTGGCTCGTCTGATCAAAGGCTACCTATAGTGAGGTGAGACGCCCTGCTAGATCTCCTCCTCTTCCACTCAATGACCCTACCCCTGTTGGTGCCCTTGATGATGGTGGTGGTGGTGGTGGTCCTACTGGTGGTGGTGGTCCTGAGGGTGGTGGTGCTCTTGATGGTGGTGGTGGTCCTATGGGTGGTGGCCCTCCTGGTGCTACTTGTCCTGCTAGTACCTATCCCCCATCTCCTCCTCCATCCCCCCCTCATCCACATCCATCCCGTCTCCTCCTCCTCCCCCTCCTCTCCCTCTCCCTCCTCTCCCCCTCCCTTGGCCCCTATATATTGACGTTGCTCCTCCATCGACCGGTAACCCTTATCTCCCCATAGCTCTCAGCAGCTGAAACCATGCATCATACTCTAGGGTTGTACCCAGATCTGCCTCTCCTCCCACCTGGTCCCACTGAAATGGTTACATCACCTGATACTCAGCCAGCAGTCCTGCGCTATCCAACCTCCCCCCAAACTCTATAACCCGCTCTCGAGTGGCTCTCTGATACCAGTGTGTAGGGTCTAGTACATCGTAGGCATAACCAAACTTTTTGGAGGCCCTATCTAGCCAGTACTACTCGACGATATACTCACATTTCCCTGTGAGGTATGTCGGCATCTCGAGATACGACAACTCCCTCACATCCTCTACCCATGACACCTGCTTTAGGTATAGCTGCCAAGTGATCCCATCCTGGATCCCATCAAGTGTCTCCCTCCAGTGATCAATGTCATCTACTGCCTGATAAGTCAGTAGATCTCCCCAGCTATAAACAATCTACTCCTACGGCTGCCTGTCAATATGGTCGTAGCACCACTATGTGCTCCCACTCCCATACCTATAGGAGGGAGGCATAGCCAAAACTCCTCCCCATCCCATCTACACCATGGTAAACAATCTGGTGTAAGTCCCTATACATCTCAACTAACATGAGGGTGCCCCATGTTGCTGGGACACCTACGTCAACTATCTACACAATCCTTGGGATAAGTGCCAGTGTCACTCATGTCCCTCCTATGTCTAGGGCAATGTACCCCAAAACTAGACTGCACATATAAAAATAGAGTCATCGTGCTAGTGGCATTGCTGCTGCATGGTGTGCCAAGGCCCATTATCCATGGCACAAGACTGGCACTATGCATGGCCCTAGTAGTGGGGCCACCGCTTGCACTTGTGTATATGTCCCTACCACCACTGGTGTACCCTAGAACGGTAGTCAAAAAATTTGGTACATGTCCTCCAATGTAACGATCATCTCTCCCATCGACAGGTGGAATGTTGTCGTCTCAGAGTGCAAAAATTCCATTGACCTAACCCCAACCCCCTCCCCTTGCACTTTTTGCAGGAATGCATTCCCGCAGGCGCGAGCGTGTTCCCACCGATCCCGCGCTAAACCACATGTTTTTCCCTTAAAACATGTAATAAATGCGTAAATAACCAAAGGACAAGGTGATTTTTTTGATCCTACATATTGGTCAGGGGCCCCATGTCGTCGGGCACATCGCACGATGTTCGATCGGTGAGTTGGTCGCCCTCTATCTCCCATTCTGCTATCCTCACTCAAAGCTCCCAATTCTCTCTTTTCAAGGTCTCCATTGTGCAAATGACCTATGTTTGGCCCTCTCGGCCCTTATTAAGGCCCTCTTGAGCCTTGTTATTCCTCCCGAACACCTTTTCACCCACCCTTTCCTCACCTCATGCTGAATCTTGCCACAAAATTTCCTTTTTTGTCTCCCCCCCTTCCCCATTCATACCCTCTTCTTCGTCCGCAGCACCCCTTCATTGTCTTTCTTTTCAAGACGCCGCCAAGGCCCTTTCTTCTTTCCATGTCGCCCTCTCGAGGGGGCATCACCCAACCTAAACCTCCTAGCCCATAATCTGAGGTATTTTCATCACCTAGTCAATTCCTCATGTCGTCCATTATTTCTAAACATCTTTGAAATAGTGTTATTTCAACACTATGTTGAAAAGGGGCAAAATGTAGACACCTAAATCTGATTACACAATTAAGTAATCCTATTTAGTTTTCTCCTAAGGCATCATATTAATTAAATACTATTATTTAGTTAATTTATGTCACCCTTAGTTAATTAATTTAATTAATTAACTATAGTCCAATTAATTATCTAAATGAAAAACCTATAGTCTGATAATTAATTAAATCCCTATTCCTCTATTAATTCAAATGGATACATTTACCTATTTGATTTAATTCATAAATCCTCATTTTCCTCCCACTTGGAATTAAATAAAATATTTAACCCTTAACCAAACCCATCTCAAACTCCTAACATAGAGCTCATACTCAACCCAATCCATTCACACATACTAATCACCCTTAATTAGCTAATCCAACCCTCCACTCATTCTCTCTCCTCCCATCACATCCTCCTAAACTTTCCACTTGCTTTATAATCCAAACCTAATCACCTCCTAAACATTTGCACAATCATAATCTATGGATTAAGAAATCCTAAGCCAACCCAAGTCAACTCTCATGTCACATCCTCACATCCCCCAATTCCCTCATCTCATGTCAACCTTAAATGCTCTTACACATCCCTTACACACTCCATCCTTCTCTTACACTTGTGTCCCCTCTCACATCTCCCAAAATGGTCACATTCCCCCATTCCTTCCAACCTCTCCCATTTTGACACTTGTCACAATGAGATGTATTTCAGAAAGCACAATCCATGTGCTCTCTCTCAAATGCATCTTGACCCTTCCTCAGGTTTGCATCTTGACCGTCCATTTGACCTTCCTCTTGCCTATAAATTGAGCCCTCTTCTCCTTCATTTTCATGCACCTTTTATGCATTGTTATCATGCCATTTTGAAGACCAAAAACATCCAAAGCAAACTTATAATGCCAAATTTTCCACTCATCCATTGAAGCTTGAGAACTACACAACAAAGAAGGATTCACATTTGGGTTTGTGAGAGGTTTGCAAGCTTTGTTCATTTGTTTATGTTCTTCTTTATGGTCTTAGCATAAGTGTTTGTCTATCTTGTTTTGTTGAATGCTAGCTTAGTTTGGTATTCCTTAACAACACATTTTAGGTATTACAGGCACAAGAGGAAGCTAATGAGAAATTGCATAAGTGTCATTCTTCATTTGATATGTATGATATCACAAAATATTTATTGTTTTGACTCTTATTGTATCTTCTTTCTCACTTCTCTTGTTTATATGTATTTCTCACATTTGAGAGTCTTAAATTAGACTACCATTATTTCTTTAATATTTGTACTTGATTTGCTTTGGTTTAACATAAAACATACAACCTTTCACCCTTCTAATGACTTTTGTTTGTTTATAAGTACATTCTAAGATGAATTTAACATAGTTTTGATTTCCTATTCAACAACCATTAAGTTTAATTTAATCAAAATTGTTCAATTACATCTATACAAAATTCATCAATGTAATAATTAACTTAAATAAATATTTTATTTCTAATATTACAAGTAATATAAAATTAATAAAAGATAACTACAAAATAGTATTAAACCAATTTGTTTAATATTTATAATTAGTAATTTTCATATGTAAATTTAATTTGTATTGTGTAAAAATCTATTTAGTAAATATAGAATTTTACATTTAATTGTTTTTAATATTTAATATACTAATAAATATAATTATGTTATATATTAATTATATTGTAAGATATTATATTTATTCTTAATAATTTCTGATATACTATATAATATGTTATAATATATAACACATAATATATTCTTAATATTTATAACATTACATAATTACATTATATATTTTTATATTATCTTTATCTATTAGATTATATAAATATATTTAAAATTATCATAATAATATTATTTTATATTTTTATAATGATATATAATATATTATAATTTGTTATAACATTAAATATTTTTAAATTATCTTTATCTATTAGATTATATAAATATATTTAAAATTATCATAATAATATTATATTTTTTATTTATAATGATATATAATATATTATAATATAATATAAACTTATTCCAATGTTTTGGTGAGAGCTTCTTAATGAGCACAGACGTAATGTTGATCATCTAAGTGATTGAAGAAGGATACTTACCAGATTCCTCTATCAGAGAGCTTGAAATGGCCAATATTCAAGGTCGTACACATGTTGTTCATGATTCATATGTGAAGCAGTGTGTTCAACGAGAAACTGTATGAAACCCTATGCCAATCATTTAGTGAGTAGAGAAAACTAGCCAAACAGTAGTGACATAAAGGACGGTGACAGAAAAAATGAAAAAGACAAAATAAAGTAATGAACACTGCCAAATCAAAATCGATGACGTCAGAAAAACAACGAATGGTTGAGATGGCTTCAATCATCTTACACGACTATTAGATGTTGTGAACCGTTGATACTAGAAAGCTGGGTCGTTCATTCTCATATAAGGAACACCTTCAATGTAATGAGGGGAAATTCTCTCTTCTCCCCAAATTCTTGAGGCCTACTGTACTGCAATTGAATAGTGAATAGACCTATTTTTTCTTATATGGGCCCTCATTTTCACCTTCCATGCCCCCACGAGGCTATTTCTCGCACCAATTCCTCCCAGGATCTTTTTGATCTGCATCCCCACTATTGGACTCTATTTCACACAATCATCTTTCCTCCCGTTGGGGCAATGTTTCTTTCAAGACACCACCCGGGCCACTTTTTCTTTCTTGTCCACTTTCCCGAGCGGGCATCACCCTATCTTAATCTAATAGGGGGCTTCAAGGTTTGCACTCCATTATTTTTTATGCCTTTTTAATCTAATCTAGATGTTGTTTTAGATTTGTTGATTTGAATACTTTTTCATAGTTATTTCTATTCCATTGAATCACTAACTATTGCACACAACGATTACCCAGATTATCAAAATATATATTAATTTGAAAGCCACCTGATATATCATTCCTCCAATTCACATTTTTTATCATTTACATAGGATTCTGAAAGTAGAAAATTAGACTGATTATAAAGAAATTGTATCAGAATGGATAATGTTCATCCTTTGTCATCCTCAAATTGTCAAACAAATACCTCCTTAGGGTCTCACAAAGATCATAGTCAACATTTTCCTTAAACATTATGTAATCAACATGAAATCTCATAGCAGTGCACGAGCCCTCTTTGTTTATGTAATAGATTTTGTATGATATTCTCATTGTAGTATCTTTGATCCCCAAATATATAATAGTGTCGATTCTTGAGGCCCTACCATCATACACAATGTCAGTCAATTTAATTTATTTACCTATGCACTAGTAATAGATCTTAACATTGGCACATCACTAGTAGTGTAAAGTCATGTCACGGCCCTTAGGGCATATTTTGTGATTTGATAAGGCTTATCCAGATATATTCTCCATGAATTATACTCAATCCAATTTAGACAACATAGTCATCTTCAATCATTAGAAAATTACTCCATGTGTACAAACCCTTATGTCCTAGCATGTCATAATTGTCTTTAAATTGCAAACCCTCGACTAAATGGTTTTCCTTGAATTTCCTCAATTTCCCATGATCATATTCTTCCAAATTAATATAAATATATCAGAAAACATATTCCATGTAATTAACCCTTTCATCAACATTTTAAAAAGCACCAATTAAATCCTTGCCAGACAAAACAAATAAATTCTTGTTATGAATAGGTTTGGGTATATCATTTACATTTACCATCTTTCCCATCTCCATCTTAAAATATCTTTTACACTCCTTTGCTCTAGTCTTCCACTTTCAAAATCTCAAATTTGCAATTGAGAAAATGATCGTGAATGATTAAATATATACTATTTCTAACACCTTTAAAAAGATGATACACTATTTACCAAACTGAATAGTCACCTTTCTATACCACCAAATAAGAATCTTTCATCTAGAAACTCTAAAAATTACTTTTGTGCTAAGGAGAAACTCAACATCCATCCTCAAGGGGGAAAAATGATTCATATGAAAACTCCCCCTCAAACCCTACAGTTTGAGTCATTTAATAGAAGAGGGAACATGGTGCGGTCAAGGACAAAGAATCCCTAAAGGAGATGTCCAACCTTGTAACTAGAAATACCACAGCAGAAATGATCAACAAAACAATAGACAACACCATCCAATAAGGAAATATGATCTTGTATTATCACCAAGCTAAAGGATTTATATCAAGTTGGCTGCAAACATGTAGTCTTACATTCCAGGCATACATGCCTGATTATTTAAAAAATCATATGCTAGTCTACCAATTATCTCCCATCTACCAACACTCCCTAAAATAAGAACTACTACCTAACTTATATACAAGATCGCTAGCCACAAGTTGGCTTATGCGATCATCAATCTCCAAGATAAAGGAAATGGTTTACAAACATATAGGTGAGGACCTAAATCCATAAGAACACCTCCAAATAGATACATCATGTCGTGTCAGTATACAAGGAGGTCGACCACATGTGTAAGAACATAGAGCAAGGCACCACAAAGCTTCGCATAGCGTGAAACTCCATTGCAAGTTGAATCTCACCACCCTGGCCATTAGAATAGGAAGAACCAAATAGGACCAAACCAATCATTAAATATCTTCATCTAGAAACATTGGAATGAGCTACAAACCTAGATGTAGGATCTATAGGATGTCTAGTACACAACATAAGGATCGCATAAGAAAACAAGCCAATCGGAATGATCACAAGCCTAAACACCATAAATTTGCCAACTGGAACAGTAAACAAACAAAGTAAAAGGAAACATTTTTGGGTGATGCAATATTTCCAACAAGGATGCTCCTGCATCAGACACCCCAGGTGAATAGAAGATGTTCCATAAGGACTTATGAACATCTAATGGGATTCAAGACATAAATCCCATGTTCATTCTTAACCTGGCATATCCTCTCCATCATAAGGAAAATAGCTTCTTCGACTCTGCACATGCCTATCCACACTGTTGTAGATGCAAGTGTTCAACCCCAACCTATCAATATCCTTCTCAGCATTCGATACAATTCTATTTTTGCTACTGCTTTCACAATCATTGCTTTGATTCTTGAATTGCTTCTAATTGCTTCTGAGTTTTTTCTCCTACAATCAGTCTTCAATGTCATCTTCCTTCTTTGTTGCTTGATTCCACTCCTAACATCATTCAGCAATTTTTTAGCCTCAACCACTGATCTACTCAAGACAGTATGCCTCTTATCTAATACCAATTCTCCAGTACTCTATTGTAACATCATCCGGTTGTCACTACCCTTTAACTCTACTAATTCTGATTCATTAATTGAATTCAATAACAACTGTAACACCTCATAAACCTTCTTAGCTATCTGTTGCAAATCCAACACCTCCTAATCCAAAGTAGTTTGATCTCCTAAGGTGAAAGTTTTCATTACACTCAAGTTATTAGCCTTCCTTCCTTCCTCCTTCAAACAAATCAAAGTAAACTTTTGGTCATCCTTCACTATAGACACATTGTTCCTTTGGCAATCATGAATAGCACCAACATCATACTTCCAAGGTCTGCCCAAAAAAACATGGCAAGCACTCATGTTCACCACAACACACAATACCTCGTCCCGGTAAGGACCAATGTTGAACTTAACCCAACACTATTCTTTAACTTTCACCATATGCTCATCTTGAAACCAACTTATTCCATATGGACAAGGATGTTTGAGTCTCCTCAATCCTAACTTCTGTGCCATTTCCTATAATACAAGGTCTTCAGTACTGCCATTGTCCATGATTACTTTGTAACATTTACCTCCTGATTGACAAAAATTATAGAACAACTGCCTTCTCTGAATAGGCTTTGATTCCTTATTGCTCAATATAACTCTCCTGAACATCAGAGATTTTCCCATCTTAGGTGCAGCCTCTTTGTCAACAAGTTCATCATATGCATGTTCCGCATGCACCACTAAGTTGTGTTTTCCTTTTCTAGGACCAACCAAACATTGGAAAGCTCTATGTCCAACTTTCCCATATTTGAAACAAGTACGCTTGAATTCTCTATTTCCTTTACCCCTCCCATGAATCTTTTGATTAGGTTTCTCCTCAATCACAAGCTTATCTTTTCCTTTATCACCAACTGGTTTATCCTTGACCCTAGGTGTAACCTGACTTATTTTCAACTTATCTTCTGCCTCCAGAGCATACTAATAAACATCTTCAATTGTACTAAGCCTTAACATACTCAACTCATCCTAAATGTTAAGCCTCAAACCATTAACATACCTAGTCATCTTCTCCTTGGATGACTCTCAATGCCCAAACCTAATTGACATCTTGTAGAACTCTTTGGTATACTCCCTAACTATCAAATCCTTTTTCTTTAGAGTTTGCAGCTTCTTGAACAATTCCAATTCATAACCCTCAAATATAAACTTGTATTTAAGTCTAGAAACCATAACTCTCCACCTAGTAATCTTAGGTTCCCCATTATCCTCCCTATCTTTCTACAACTCTTTCCACCATAAGGAAGCATGACCTTTCAACTTAGTCTGTGCTAACCTAACCCTCTGTGGATCCTTAGTCTCTTTTAGCTCAAATTAATCCTCTAATTCATTAATCCAATCTATCAATTCCTCGGGATGCAATGAACTAGCAAAGCAAGATACATCTATCCTATGACTCTTACCCATTTTTTCCATAACTCTAAACAATCTTTCTTCTTTTGCAAGGATCATAACTTCAACTTTCTCAAGGTCTTCAGTAGCTTCCTCAAATTCATCTTCAGTCTCAAGGTTTCTCCTAGCTCCAGTTAAAGCATTTCGGATTTCAGTCTTGATCGCATTTATGAATTCCTCCATCATTTGCTCTAATCTTCTAGGATTCATCCTTCTAGCCGGCATATTCACAAAGATGTCAGTCTTCAATCAACTCAGGTTCAATGATCTACTCACAAGTGTTGATTGTCAAAACTAATCTAGCAATCTAACAACACCAATAGTCTACCTCAAACAATCTATCTACTCAATCCTTGAAAATCACCAACATGTCCTTCAAGTGATCCACCAACTCTTCCAGTGCAACCTTCAACAATTATAGGTCAGATCTTCTTTTTGCCACCCCACATCTAAGATCTTTAGGGTTCACAATCTCAGGAGCTCGATATGATCATTGCTATTGTTGAAACTCTTTTGTCATTCACAATCGGCAAAAAATCCTATCCTGAACCACCTTGTGCAAGCCACTGGTTGATGTAAGTCAAATCCTTAATTCTACCACCCCACAAATAACAAGTAAACAACAAGTAAACAACTTCGCAAGCTTAAGAACTCAGATCTGCAAACCAAGAATCACAATTGTGCTCTAATACCACTTGATGCAGTTAAGGACAGAGAATCCCTGATGGAGATATCCAACCTTGCAGGTAGAAACACCGCAGCAGAAATGATCAACAAAATAATAGACAACACTAGCCAATAAGGAAATATGATCTTCTATTATCACTGAGCCAAAAGTTTTATATCAAGTTGACCAGCAAACATGCAGTCTTACATTCCAGAAATACATGCTTGATTATTTACAAAATCATATGCTAGTCTACCAGTTCTCTCCCATCTACCAGCACTCCCTAAAACAAGAACTACTACCTAGCTTATATACAAGATTGTCAACCACAAGTCGGCTTATCTAATCATCAATCTCCAAGATAAAGGAAATGGTTTACAAACATATAGTTTAGGACCTAAATCCATAAGAACATAGCCAAATAGATACATCATGCCGTGCAAACATACAAGGAGGTCATCCACATTTGTAAGAACATAGAACAAGGCACCACGAAGCTTTGCATAACATCAAACTCCATTGCAAGATGAATCTTGCAACTCTAGCCATTAGAATAGGAAGAACCAAATATGACCGAACCAATCATTAAATATCTTCATCTGGAAACATCAGAATGAGTTGCGAACCTAGAAATAGGACCTCCAAGATGTCTAAAACACAACATAAGGATCACATGGAAGAATGAGCTAACTGGAACGATCGCAAGCTAAACACCAGAAACTATCTGAGTGGAACAGTAAACAAATAAACTAAAGGGAAATATTTTTGGGTGATGCAAGATTGTCAATGACCTAAGGATGCTCCTACATCATAACAACACCCATAATGGATGTTGAACCACCTTCAAATGAATATGTTGTGTCGTACACCAAATATGTTATGTTTCTTTTTTCTCAAATTGTTGCAACCATTGGCTAATCATTTTGTACTATTTTTTTGTTAATTTTTGTAATGTCTTGTCCTATAGCAACTATAGAAAATGAGGCCAAACCTCTTCACTCTTTTAGTACCATTTTTCTTGATATTGTTATATATTATGTATTGAACCATTCTATGACCATTTCTATTGCAACCATTGTTAGGAATAACAGTCCACAATACAACTGAGAGGGGGGGTGAATCAGTTGTATAATAGAATATTAAACTTTAAACTTTAAGCTTATTAATATCAGATCCAATGAACACAATGAATGCCAACTCAATAACACAATATTTTGGTTTCGGGGAAACCTTGTTAAAGGTAAAAAACCTCGGTGGGAATTAGCACCCACAAATGATGTACTGAGAGTATAGTAATCCTTGTTAGAAGATATAGCCCTGTTAGGAGCTTATTGAAACATTACAGTACATAGTCCTTGTTAGAGGACAGACCCTGTTATGAGTCAAGAACAAGAGAGGGCTCACTGCCCAAGGCTCACTGCCGAAAGAAGGTTAAATCCACCTTCAGAACTCACTAGTTTGCAACAGGTGTATATGAAAAAATACACAATCTTTGAACTGTTTACCAGCAACTGTCTTTGCTTGATCAGTTCCAATGAAGTCTACCAGTAATCCTCTGCTCTACATACAACAGACACAAGCTCGCAGCTTTCCCAATCTCTTTATCTCACATATATTCCATCCATGTCTCTTCTAAAGAAAAGACCTTTAATTTATACCTTATTACAATTTACCAAAGTCAAGTCGGCCCATGAGGCTTTCCTAATTACAAATAATTACATAAACCCTTGCTAAGATACACATGGTATCTAGAACAAGTCTACAATGATTAAGGACCGACATCCTTAATTTATGCTTGCCAAACAAAACAAAAACCCTTTATTCCTTGAGTCAGCTTCAGGATAAACTATCGCTAGAGCACACACCACAAATGATGTCACCAATCATTTCGTACCTTGCGCTGACCAAAGAACATCCATCAATACCTCTTCCATCATCCTTCAATTTCGCATACCTTGAATCCAATCCCTCTGAAATCTATATCAAAAACTCAGAGACTAACTCTGTCAATTCTCACTGTCAAAGTCCAGTGACCAGTCTTTACCAAAATAGCTATAACTCTCTTAAAATGCAACACTTAATGATGCAATCACAGATATAAGATCACAACATCCACTAGAACTCTCTTTTAACTTCGCAGCATCTGAAACATTCGTACACTATCCGTACACTATGATTACCAGTCTTGTTCCTTCATAGAAGCATATGTTGACATCAGTGACAAAACACAAATGACAACAGTATGAGTGCCCATTCAGTAACGTAGTGATTAAACATATTACATGTCTCAATCACCACCCATGCATTAGCAATATCCAACAATCTCCCCCTTTGACATTGATGTCAACATATGGGAAAATCTTATCCAAAAGTTATATCAATCCAAAGTCCTTCAACTAAACAATCTCCCCAAACAGTAGATATTTTCTCATCGCAACACTCCCCCTTTGATAGCAATGGCAAAGGGTGACATGAGCCTTCAACTGCCTTCACATATAAACTTTCTTCCATGATCACTCCCCCTGAGGAGTAGATCCCTACATCCAGTCCATAAAATGATAAGGCTCTAAATAATTCTAGACTGATGCATCTCTACATCATTTAGTTCTGACTAGGAGGGGCCTAAACCCCTAGCATACCTTTGAGACATTCAAAGGTGTCTTTCGGTAGTGGCTTTGTGAAGATGTATGCAATCTGCTCTTTTGTACTGATATATTCTAATTTGATTTCTTTTTGTGCCACCTTGTCTCTTAAGAAGTGATACTTGATAGAAATATATTTAGTTTTAGAATGCATCACCGGATTCTTTGACATGTTTACTGTACTGGTGTTATCACAATGGATAACCACGGGCTCTTCAAAAGTTATTCCAATGTCAATCAACATTTGTTTCATCCAAATAATCTAAGTGCAGTTTATAGCAGCAGCAACATACTCTGATTCAGTAGTAGACTGTGCTATACAGTCTTGTTTCTTGCTTAGCCAAGAAACCAACTTTTTCCCAAGGAAAAATGCACCACCACTGGTACTTTTTCTATCATCAATATTTCCTGCCCAATCAGCATCAGTATAAGCATGAAGTTTAAAGATATCATTCCTGTCATACCATAAGCCATAGAATATGGTTCCTCTGAGATACCTTAGTATCCTCTTCACAGCAGCTAGATGTGTCTCTTTGGGTTCTGCTTGATATCTAGCCACAATTCCAACAACATTAGCAATATTTGGTCTGGTGTGATTCAGATATTGTAGCCCCTCCAACCATTGATCTATACAAAGTCTGGAAAACACATTTTGATCCATCATCAATTGTTAGCTTGTTGCCAGTCACCATAGGTGTTCCTACTGGTTTACAATCTTTCATTCCAAATTTAAGCAATTCTTTGAGATACTTGGTCTGAGAAATGAAAATACCATTCTCATTCTGAGTTATTTGCAGTCCAAGAAAGAATTTCATTTCACCTATCATGGACATTTCAAATTCACTTTCCATTTCTTTGGCAAATTTCATACATAGATCATCATTACCTCCAAAGATAATGTCATCCAAAAATACTTCTACTATTAGGATTCCATCTTCAGTAGTTCTTAAATACAAATTACTATATGCATTACCTTTTCTGAATCCAAGTCCAAGTAGATACTTGTCCAACCTTACATACCAAGCCCTAGGAGCTTGCTTCAACCCATACAGGGCTTTCTTCAATTTGCACACCATGTCTTTATCTTCTGATAGAGGAAATCCATCAGGTTGTTCTATGTATACTTCTTCAAGATCTCCATTCAGAAATGTAGATTTAACATCCATCTGATACACCTTAAAAATTTTGTGCGCAGCATAAGTTAGAAATAATCTTACTGCCTCTATTCTAGCAACAGGAGCAAAAGTTTCTTCAAAGTCTATGCCTTCTTGCTGTGAGTATCCCTTACACACTAGTCTTGCGTTGTTTCTTACAACCGTTCCTTCTTCATCCATTTTGTTTCTAAAGACCCATTTTGTTCCTATAACATTTTTATTTTTAGGTCTTGGAACCAATTCCCAAGTATTATTTTTCTTTATCTAATCCAATTCTTCTTTCATGGCATTTATCCAAGATTCATCTTTAAAGGCTTCATCTGTAGTTTTTGGCTCAACTTGAAAAATCAGACAAATTTCTTCTCTAACTTTTGATCTAGTTAGCACTCTCTAACTAGTATTGCCAATAATTTGATTTTCAGGATGGTTATTTTTTACATACCTTGGAGTTTTAGGAGTTTCAGTAGACTTGCTTGTATCAGCATCACAAGCCTCTTTTTCACTTTCTTCCTCAACAAGTTCTTCTTCGGTAGTAGTATCGGTTTCTTTCACCTCTGATATCTAACTGTTGTCCTACATTCTTTTTTGTATCTAAAATTTCTCATCTATTCTTACATTGTTACTTTCAACCATCTTCCTCAATCTCAGATTGAAACATTTGTATGCCTTACTTTTAACAGAGTAACCAAGGAAGATACCTTCATCACTTCTAGCATCAAATTTCCCTATCTCATCATCCCTCTTGATATAACATTTGCTACCAAAAATTCTAAAATATTTTACAGTAGGAGTATGATCAAACCATAGTTCATAGGGAGGCTTACTTGTACCTTCTATGATTTGAATTATGTTTAATGTGTACACTGTTGTTCCAACAACCTCTCTCCAATGTACGAGGTACATTTCCCTCATTCAGCATAGTCCTGGTAGCATCAAGTATAGTCATGTTCCTTCGCTCTGCTATCTCATTCTATTGTGGAGTCCTAGGAGCAGATGTTTGTCTTTTTATCCCATGCTCTTCATAGTATGAGTTGAATAAATCTGATGTAAACTCTCCACCTCTGTCTGATCTTAAACACTTTATTTTCAGTCATGATTCATTCTCTACCTTTTCTTTAAATAACTTGAATTTATCAAATGCTTCTGATTTTTCTCTCAAATAAGTAACCCACAGCATTCTAGAAAAGTCATCAACAAAGAGTATAAAATACCTTTCACCATAGTATGACTTTGTTCTTGTAGGCCCACATAGATCTGTATGTTCCAGATCCAACTTCCCTTTTGATGTAAATGTTTTTCTTTTATGACTGCTTTTGGTTTTCTTTCCCATAACACATTCTCTGCATACAGTGTTAGAAGGTTTCAAAATCTTCAGTAGATCTCTTACTGCATTAGTCATACTTGCCTTCACAATGTTGTCAAAGTTAACATGACAAAATCTTCTATGCCATAACCAACTATCATCTACCTTCGCAACAAAACAAGAGGCTCCAAATGTGTTTAGTTCAAATCCATTGCCTCTAGATCTTGAACCGGTAGCAATCACTTTTCCTTCCTTCCTTCTAATAAAACATTTACCATTAACAAAACTTAACTAAAAAATTTTATCCATTAACTGTCCAACACTCAACAGATTATATTTCAATCCTTCAACAAGTAGTACATTGTCTGTACTAGTCTTTCCATCCAGAGTGATGGATCCTACTCCTATGATGGATTTTGGGAGATTGTCCCCAAACCTTACAACACCTCCATCATAATTTACTAATTTAACAAACTTGTTCTTATCACCAGTCATGTGATGAGAACATCCACTATCAATTATCCATTCAGTTTTCTTGTCAACATGAGATACTAAGGTTTTTTCTTCATGAACTGGTTCATCTTTAATAGCAACAAATCCAATCTCATCATTGTCTAAATCATCATCATCAGAGATTCCTTCACTAGCATAATAACATTCTTTGTCTCTTCTAATCTTTTCATAATCAGGTTTGTACTTAGGAACTCTTGTAGGACATCTAGATGCAAAATGACCTATCTTATTGCATGAAAAACATTTCAATGGTAACTTTCCTTCAAATTTTCTCTTACCTCTTTTTTCTCTTCTAGCAATTAGTGCAACAAGTTCTTCCATCTTCTTTTCTTCTTCCATTATCTTCTCCCATTCATCAACATATTCGCCAAGCTCTTCTTTTAGATCTTCTTTGCTTGTGCTCAGGAGTGTAGATACTTTCTTGTGTGTGGATGCCCTGAATGCAGATTCAACTTTAGGTGCAGCTTCTAATTCCAAAGCTTCAAAGGTAGTTAACTTTCCAATCAGCATCTCTCTACTAAAGTTTGGAGTCAGGGGTATAGTTTCTTGAATAGACATTGCCTTGAATTTGTATGTAGGAGTCAATGATCTGAGGATCTTCGCAATAACTTCCTCTTCATCATAAGTACCTCCATAGTTTCTGATTCCAACTACTGCTTATGTGACCCTTTGAACATAGGCTCTAATTCTTTCATCCTCATTCATTTGCAGCTTCTCCATCTTCGTTTTCCAGTTTTGTAACTTTTCCTACTTGGTATATTTATCCCCTTCATCTAATGCTTCTAATCTATTCCAGATTTCATGTGCCGAATCTAAGTCTTTAACTTCAGTGAACTCACCTTGAGATAGTGCGCTGATCAGTGCTTCCCTTGCGACCATGTTATATGAAAATAGCTTCTTCTCATCATTAGTGGCTAACCCCGAGTCATTCTCAGCCTTCAGAGTTTCCTTCTTCACAATCATCCAGTAGTCTATGCCCAAACATAGCAAGTGTGTTCGCATCCTGTTTTTCCAATTATCGAAGTTTTTAGGATCAAACTTAGGACTATCCTTCCTATAGAATACCATTTTCCAAGATCACCTCAAGTTGTTTAAGCTTTCTCTCTGAGGACCACAAGCTCTGATACCAATTGTTAAGAATAATAGTCCACAATACAACTGAGAGGGGGGGTGAATCAATTGTATAACAGAATATTAAACTTTAAACTTTAAGCTTATTAATATCAGATCCAATGAACACAATGAATGCCAACTCAATAACACAATACTTTGGTTTCGGGGAAACCCTGTTAAAGGTAAAAACCCCAGTGGGAATTAGCACCCACAAATGATGTACTGAGAGTATAGTAATCCTTGTTAGAAGATATAGCCCTGTTAGGAGCTTATTGAAACATTACAGTGCATAGTCCTTGTTAGAGGACAGACCCTGTTAGGAGTCACGAACAAGAGAGGGCTCACTGCCCAAAGAAGGTTAAATCCACCTTCAGAACTCACTAGTTCGCAACAGGTGTATATGAAGAAATACACAATCTTTGAACTGTTTACCAGCAACTGTCTTTGCTTGATCAGTTCCAATGAAGTCCACCAGTAATCCTCTGCTCTACATACAGCAGACACAAGCTCACAACTTTCTCAATCTCCTTATCTCACATATATTACATCCATGTCTTTTCCAAAGAAAAGACCTTTCATTTATACCTTATTACAATTTACCAAGGTCAGGTCGGCACATGAGCCTTTCCTAATTACAAATAATTACATAAACTCTTGCTAAGATACACACGGTATCTAGAACAACTCTACAATGATTTCATTACAATGATTAAGGACCGACATCCTTAATTTATGCTTGCCAAACAAAACACACGCTTCATTCCCTGAGTCAACTTCAGGATAAACTATCGCTAGAGCACACACCACAAATGATGTCACCAATCATTTCGTACCTTGCGCTGACCAAAGAACATCCATCAATACCTCTTCCATCATCCTTCAATTTCGCATACCTTGAATCCAATCCCTCTGAAATCTATATCAAAAACTCAGAGACTAACTCTGTCAATTCTCACTGTCAAAGTCCAGTGACCAGTCTTTACCAAAATAGCTATAACTCTCTTAATATGCAACACTTAATGATGTGATCACAGATATAAGATCACAACATCCACCTAAACTCTCTTCTAACTTCGTAGCATCTGAAACATTTGTACACTATCTGTACACTATGATTACTAGTCTTGTTCCTTCATAGAAGCATATGTTGACATCAGTGACAAAACACAAATGACAACAGTATGAGTGCCCATTCAGTAACGTAGTGATTAAACATATTACATGTCTCAATCACCACCCATGCATTAGCAATATCCAACAATCTCCCCCTTTGACATTGATGTCAACATATGGGAAAATCTTATCCAAAAGTTATATCAATCCAAAGTCCTTCAACTAAACAATCTCCCCAAACAGTAGATATTTTCTCATCGCAACACTCCCCCTTTGATAGCAATGGCAAAGGGTGACATGAGCCTTCAACTGCCTTCACATATAAACTTTCTTCCATGATCACTCCCCCTGAGGAGTAGATCCCTACATCCAGTCCATAAAATGATAAGGCTCTAAATAATTCTAGACTGATGCATCTCTACATCATTTAGTTCTGACTAGGAGGGGCCTAAACCCCTAGCATACCTTTGAGACATTCAAAGGTGTCTTTCGGTAGTGGCTTTGTGAAGATGTATGCAATCTGCTCTTTTGTACTGATATATTCTAATTTGATTTCTTTTTGTGCCACCTTGTCTCTTAAGAAGTGATACTTGATAGAAATATATTTAGTTTTAGAATGCATCACCGGATTCTTTGACATGTTTACTGTACTGGTGTTATCACAATGGATAACCACGGGCTCTTCAAAAGTTATTCCAATGTCAATCAACATTTGTTTCATCCAAATAATCTAAGTGCAGTTTATAGCAGCAGCAACATACTCTGATTCAGTAGTAGACTGTGCTATACAGTCTTGTTTCTTGCTTAGCCAAGAAACCAACTTTTTCCCAAGGAAAAATGCACCACCACTGGTACTTTTTCTATCATCAATATTTCCTGCCCAATCAGCATCAGTATAAGCATGAAGTTTAAAGATATCATTCCTGTCATACCATAAGCCATAGAATATGGTTCCTCTGAGATACCTTAGTATCCTCTTCACAGCAGCTAGATGTGTCTCTTTGGGTTCTGCTTGATATCTAGCCACAATTCCAACAACATTAGCAATATTTGGTCTGGTGTGATTCAGATATTGTAGCCCCTCCAACCATTGATCTATACAAAGTCTGGAAAACACATTTTGATCCATCATCAATTGTTAGCTTGTTGCCAGTCACCATAGGTGTTCCTACTGGTTTACAATCTTTCATTCCAAATTTAAGCAATTCTTTGAGATACTTGGTCTGAGAAATGAAAATACCATTCTCATTCTGAGTTATTTGCAGTCCAAGAAAGAATTTCATTTCACCTATCATGGACATTTCAAATTCACTTTCCATTTCTTTGGCAAATTTCATACATAGATCATCATTACCTCCAAAGATAATGTCATCCAAAAATACTTCTACTATTAGGATTCCATCTTCAGTAGTTCTTAAATACAAATTACTATATGCATTACCTTTTCTGAATCCAAGTCCAAGTAGATACTTGTCCAACCTTACATACCAAGCCCTAGGAGCTTGCTTCAACCCATACAGGGCTTTCTTCAATTTGCACACCATGTCTTTATCTTCTGATAGAGGAAATCCATCAGGTTGTTCTATGTATACTTCTTCAAGATCTCCATTCAGAAATGTAGATTTAACATCCATCTGATACACCTTAAAAATTTTGTGCGCAGCATAAGTTAGAAATAATCTTACTGCCTCTATTCTAGCAACAGGAGCAAAAGTTTCTTCAAAGTCTATGCCTTCTTGCTGTGAGTATCCCTTACACACTAGTCTTGCGTTGTTTCTTACAACCGTTCCTTCTTCATCCATTTTGTTTCTAAAGACCCATTTTGTTCCTATAACATTTTTATTTTTAGGTCTTGGAACCAATTCCCAAGTATTATTTTTCTTTATCTAATCCAATTCTTCTTTCATGGCATTTATCCAAGATTCATCTTTAAAGGCTTCATCTGTAGTTTTTGGCTCAACTTGAAAAATCAGACAAATTTCTTCTCTAACTTTTGATCTAGTTAGCACTCTCTAACTAGTATTGCCAATAATTTGATTTTCAGGATGGTTATTTTTTACATACCTTGGAGTTTTAGGAGTTTCAGTAGACTTGCTTGTATCAGCATCACAAGCCTCTTTTTCACTTTCTTCCTCAACAAGTTCTTCTTCGGTAGTAGTATCGGTTTCTTTCACCTCTGATATCTAACTGTTGTCCTACATTCTTTTTTGTATCTAAAATTTCTCATCTATTCTTACATTGTTACTTTCAACCATCTTCCTCAATCTCAGATTGAAACATTTGTATGCCTTACTTTTAACAGAGTAACCAAGGAAGATACCTTCATCACTTCTAGCATCAAATTTCCCTATCTCATCATCCCTCTTGATATAACATTTGCTACCAAAAATTCTAAAATATTTTACAGTAGGAGTATGATCAAACCATAGTTCATAGGGAGGCTTACTTGTACCTTCTATGATTTGAATTATGTTTAATGTGTACACTGTTGTTCCAACAACCTCTCTCCAATGTACGAGGTACATTTCCCTCATTCAGCATAGTCCTGGTAGCATCAAGTATAGTCATGTTCCTTCGCTCTGCTATCTCATTCTATTGTGGAGTCCTAGGAGCAGATGTTTGTCTTTTTATCCCATGCTCTTCATAGTATGAGTTGAATAAATCTGATGTAAACTCTCCACCTCTGTCTGATCTTAAACACTTTATTTTCAGTCATGATTCATTCTCTACCTTTTCTTTAAATAACTTGAATTTATCAAATGCTTCTGATTTTTCTCTCAAATAAGTAACCCACAGCATTCTAGAAAAGTCATCAACAAAGAGTATAAAATACCTTTCACCATAGTATGACTTTGTTCTTGTAGGCCCACATAGATCTGTATGTTCCAGATCCAACTTCCCTTTTGATGTAAATGTTTTTCTTTTATGACTGCTTTTGGTTTTCTTTCCCATAACACATTCTCTGCATACAGTGTTAGAAGGTTTCAAAATCTTCAGTAGATCTCTTACTGCATTAGTCATACTTGCCTTCACAATGTTGTCAAAGTTAACATGACAAAATCTTCTATGCCATAACCAACTATCATCTACCTTCGCAACAAAACAAGAGGCTCCAAATGTGTTTAGTTCAAATCCATTGCCTCTAGATCTTGAACCGGTAGCAATCACTTTTCCTTCCTTCCTTCTAATAAAACATTTACCATTAACAAAACTTAACTAAAAAATTTTATCCATTAACTGTCCAACACTCAACAGATTATATTTCAATCCTTCAACAAGTAGTACATTGTCTGTACTAGTCTTTCCATCCAGAGTGATGGATCCTACTCCTATGATGGATTTTGGGAGATTGTCCCCAAACCTTACAACACCTCCATCATAATTTACTAATTTAACAAACTTGTTCTTATCACCAGTCATGTGATGAGAACATCCACTATCAATTATCCATTCAGTTTTCTTGTCAACATGAGATACTAAGGTTTTTTCTTCATGAACTGGTTCATCTTTAATAGCAACAAATCCAATCTCATCATTGTCTAAATCATCATCATCAGAGATTCCTTCACTAGCATAATAACATTCTTTGTCTCTTCTAATCTTTGCATAATCAGGTTTGTACTTAGGAACTCTTGTAGGACATCTAGATGCAAAATGACCTATCTTATTGCATGAAAAACATTTCAATGGTAACTTTCCTTCAAATTTTCTCTTACCTCTTTTTTCTCTTCTAGCAATTAGTGCAACAAGTTCTTCCATCTTCTTTTCTTCTTCCATTATCTTCTCCCATTCATCAACATATTCGCCAAGCTCTTCTTTTAGATCTTCTTTGCTTGTGCTCAGGAGTGTAGATACTTTCTTGTGTGTGGATGCCCTGAATGCAGATTCAACTTTAGGTGCAGCTTCTAATTCCAAAGCTTCAAAGGTAGTTAACTTTCCAATCAGCATCTCTCTACTAAAGTTTGGAGTCAGGGGTATAGTTTCTTGAATAGACATTGCCTTGAATTTGTATGTAGGAGTCAATGATCTGAGGATCTTCGCAATAACTTCCTCTTCATCATAAGTACCTCCATAGTTTCTGATTCCAACTACTGCTTATGTGACCCTTTGAACATAGGCTCTAATTCTTTCATCCTCATTCATTTGCAGCTTCTCCATCTTCGTTTTCCAGTTTTGTAACTTTTCCTACTTGGTATATTTATCCCCTTCATCTAATGCTTCTAATCTATTCCAGATTTCATGTGCCGAATCTAAGTCTTTAACTTCAGTGAACTCACCTTGAGATAGTGCGCTGATCAGTGCTTCCCTTGCGACCATGTTATATGAAAATAGCTTCTTCTCATCATTAGTGGCTAACCCCGAGTCATTCTCAGCCTTCAGAGTTTCCTTCTTCACAATCATCCAGTAGTCTATGCCCAAACATAGCAAGTGTGTTCGCATCCTGTTTTTCCAATTATCGAAGTTTTTAGGATCAAACTTAGGACTATCCTTCCTATAGAATACCATTTTCCAAGATCACCTCAAGTTGTTTAAGCTTTCTCTCTGAGGACCACAAGCTCTGATACCAATTGTTAAGAATAATAGTCCACAATACAACTGAGAGGGGGGGTGAATCAATTGTATAACAGAATATTAAACTTTAAACTTTAAGCTTATTAATATCAGATCCAATGAACACAATGAATGCCAACTCAATAACACAATACTTTGGTTTCGGGGAAACCCTGTTAAAGGTAAAAACCCCAGTGGGAATTAGCACCCACAAATGATGTACTGAGAGTATAGTAATCCTTGTTAGAAGATATAGCCCTGTTAGGAGCTTATTGAAACATTACAGTGCATAGTCCTTGTTAGAGGACAGACCCTGTTAGGAGTCACGAACAAGAGAGGGCTCACTGCCCAAAGAAGGTTAAATCCACCTTCAGAACTCACTAGTTCGCAACAGGTGTATATGAAGAAATACACAATCTTTGAACTGTTTACCAGCAACTGTCTTTGCTTGATCAGTTCCAATGAAGTCCACCAGTAATCCTCTGCTCTACATACAGCAGACACAAGCTCACAACTTTCTCAATCTCCTTATCTCACATATATTACATCCATGTCTTTTCCAAAGAAAAGACCTTTCATTTATACCTTATTACAATTTACCAAGGTCAGGTCGGCACATGAGCCTTTCCTAATTACAAATAATTACATAAACTCTTGCTAAGATACACACGGTATCTAGAACAACTCTACAATGATTTCATTACAATGATTAAGGACCGACATCCTTAATTTATGCTTGCCAAACAAAACACACGCTTCATTCCCTGAGTCAACTTCAGGATAAACTATCGCTAGAGCACACACCACAAATGATGTCACCAATCATTTCGTACCTTGCGCTGACCAAAGAACATCCATCAATACCTCTTCCATCATCCTTCAATTTCGCATACCTTGAATCCAATCCCTCTGAAATCTATATCAAAAACTCAGAGACTAACTCTGTCAATTCTCACTGTCAAAGTCCAGTGACCAGTCTTTACCAAAATAGCTATAACTCTCTTAATATGCAACACTTAATGATGTGATCACAGATATAAGATCACAACATCCACCTAAACTCTCTTCTAACTTCGTAGCATCTGAAACATTTGTACACTATCTGTACACTATGATTACTAGTCTTGTTCCTTCATAGAAGCATATGTTGACATCAGTGACAAAACACAAATGACAACAGTATGAGTGCCCATTCAGTAACGTAGTGATTAAACATATTACATGTCTCAATCACCACCCATGCATTAGCAATATCCAACAATCTCCCCCTTTGACATTGATGTCAACATATGGGAAAATCTTATCCAAAAGTTATATCAATCCAAAGTCCTTCAACTAAACAATCTCCCCAAACAGTAGATATTTTCTCATCGCAACACTCCCCCTTTGATAGCAATGGCAAAGGGTGACATGAGCCTTCAACTGCCTTCACATATAAACTTTCTTCCATGATCACTCCCCCTGAGGAGTAGATCCCTACATCCAGTCCATAAAATGATAAGGCTCTAAATAATTCTAGACTGATGCATCTCTACATCATTTAGTTCTGACTAGGAGGGGCCTAAACCCCTAGCATACCTTTGAGACATTCAAAGGTGTCTTTCGGTAGTGGCTTTGTGAAGATGTATGCAATCTGCTCTTTTGTACTGATATATTCTAATTTGATTTCTTTTTGTGCCACCTTGTCTCTTAAGAAGTGATACTTGATAGAAATATATTTAGTTTTAGAATGCATCACCGGATTCTTTGACATGTTTACTGTACTGGTGTTATCACAATGGATAACCACGGGCTCTTCAAAAGTTATTCCAATGTCAATCAACATTTGTTTCATCCAAATAATCTAAGTGCAGTTTATAGCAGCAGCAACATACTCTGATTCAGTAGTAGACTGTGCTATACAGTCTTGTTTCTTGCTTAGCCAAGAAACCAACTTTTTCCCAAGGAAAAATGCACCACCACTGGTACTTTTTCTATCATCAATATTTCCTGCCCAATCAGCATCAGTATAAGCATGAAGTTTAAAGATATCATTCCTGTCATACCATAAGCCATAGAATATGGTTCCTCTGAGATACCTTAGTATCCTCTTCACAGCAGCTAGATGTGTCTCTTTGGGTTCTGCTTGATATCTAGCCACAATTCCAACAACATTAGCAATATTTGGTCTGGTGTGATTCAGATATTGTAGCCCCTCCAACCATTGATCTATACAAAGTCTGGAAAACACATTTTGATCCATCATCAATTGTTAGCTTGTTGCCAGTCACCATAGGTGTTCCTACTGGTTTACAATCTTTCATTCCAAATTTAAGCAATTCTTTGAGATACTTGGTCTGAGAAATGAAAATACCATTCTCATTCTGAGTTATTTGCAGTCCAAGAAAGAATTTCATTTCACCTATCATGGACATTTCAAATTCACTTTCCATTTCTTTGGCAAATTTCATACATAGATCATCATTACCTCCAAAGATAATGTCATCCAAAAATACTTCTACTATTAGGATTCCATCTTCAGTAGTTCTTAAATACAAATTACTATATGCATTACCTTTTCTGAATCCAAGTCCAAGTAGATACTTGTCCAACCTTACATACCAAGCCCTAGGAGCTTGCTTCAACCCATACAGGGCTTTCTTCAATTTGCACACCATGTCTTTATCTTCTGATAGAGGAAATCCATCAGGTTGTTCTATGTATACTTCTTCAAGATCTCCATTCAGAAATGTAGATTTAACATCCATCTGATACACCTTAAAAATTTTGTGCGCAGCATAAGTTAGAAATAATCTTACTGCCTCTATTCTAGCAACAGGAGCAAAAGTTTCTTCAAAGTCTATGCCTTCTTGCTGTGAGTATCCCTTACACACTAGTCTTGCGTTGTTTCTTACAACCGTTCCTTCTTCATCCATTTTGTTTCTAAAGACCCATTTTGTTCCTATAACATTTTTATTTTTAGGTCTTGGAACCAATTCCCAAGTATTATTTTTCTTTATCTAATCCAATTCTTCTTTCATGGCATTTATCCAAGATTCATCTTTAAAGGCTTCATCTGTAGTTTTTGGCTCAACTTGAAAAATCAGACAAATTTCTTCTCTAACTTTTGATCTAGTTAGCACTCTCTAACTAGTATTGCCAATAATTTGATTTTCAGGATGGTTATTTTTTACATACCTTGGAGTTTTAGGAGTTTCAGTAGACTTGCTTGTATCAGCATCACAAGCCTCTTTTTCACTTTCTTCCTCAACAAGTTCTTCTTCGGTAGTAGTATCGGTTTCTTTCACCTCTGATATCTAACTGTTGTCCTACATTCTTTTTTGTATCTAAAATTTCTCATCTATTCTTACATTGTTACTTTCAACCATCTTCCTCAATCTCAGATTGAAACATTTGTATGCCTTACTTTTAACAGAGTAACCAAGGAAGATACCTTCATCACTTCTAGCATCAAATTTCCCTATCTCATCATCCCTCTTGATATAACATTTGCTACCAAAAATTCTAAAATATTTTACAGTAGGAGTATGATCAAACCATAGTTCATAGGGAGGCTTACTTGTACCTTCTATGATTTGAATTATGTTTAATGTGTACACTGTTGTTCCAACAACCTCTCTCCAATGTACGAGGTACATTTCCCTCATTCAGCATAGTCCTGGTAGCATCAAGTATAGTCATGTTCCTTCGCTCTGCTATCTCATTCTATTGTGGAGTCCTAGGAGCAGATGTTTGTCTTTTTATCCCATGCTCTTCATAGTATGAGTTGAATAAATCTGATGTAAACTCTCCACCTCTGTCTGATCTTAAACACTTTATTTTCAGTCATGATTCATTCTCTACCTTTTCTTTAAATAACTTGAATTTATCAAATGCTTCTGATTTTTCTCTCAAATAAGTAACCCACAGCATTCTAGAAAAGTCATCAACAAAGAGTATAAAATACCTTTCACCATAGTATGACTTTGTTCTTGTAGGCCCACATAGATCTGTATGTTCCAGATCCAACTTCCCTTTTGATGTAAATGTTTTTCTTTTATGACTGCTTTTGGTTTTCTTTCCCATAACACATTCTCTGCATACAGTGTTAGAAGGTTTCAAAATCTTCAGTAGATCTCTTACTGCATTAGTCATACTTGCCTTCACAATGTTGTCAAAGTTAACATGACAAAATCTTCTATGCCATAACCAACTATCATCTACCTTCGCAACAAAACAAGAGGCTCCAAATGTGTTTAGTTCAAATCCATTGCCTCTAGATCTTGAACCGGTAGCAATCACTTTTCCTTCCTTCCTTCTAATAAAACATTTACCATTAACAAAACTTAACTAAAAAATTTTATCCATTAACTGTCCAACACTCAACAGATTATATTTCAATCCTTCAACAAGTAGTACATTGTCTGTACTAGTCTTTCCATCCAGAGTGATGGATCCTACTCCTATGATGGATTTTGGGAGATTGTCCCCAAACCTTACAACACCTCCATCATAATTTACTAATTTAACAAACTTGTTCTTATCACCAGTCATGTGATGAGAACATCCACTATCAATTATCCATTCAGTTTTCTTGTCAACATGAGATACTAAGGTTTTTTCTTCATGAACTGGTTCATCTTTAATAGCAACAAATCCAATCTCATCATTGTCTAAATCATCATCATCAGAGATTCCTTCACTAGCATAATAACATTCTTTGTCTCTTCTAATCTTTGCATAATCAGGTTTGTACTTAGGAACTCTTGTAGGACATCTAGATGCAAAATGACCTATCTTATTGCATGAAAAACATTTCAATGGTAACTTTCCTTCAAATTTTCTCTTACCTCTTTTTTCTCTTCTAGCAATTAGTGCAACAAGTTCTTCCATCTTCTTTTCTTCTTCCATTATCTTCTCCCATTCATCAACATATTCGCCAAGCTCTTCTTTTAGATCTTCTTTGCTTGTGCTCAGGAGTGTAGATACTTTCTTGTGTGTGGATGCCCTGAATGCAGATTCAACTTTAGGTGCAGCTTCTAATTCCAAAGCTTCAAAGGTAGTTAACTTTCCAATCAGCATCTCTCTACTAAAGTTTGGAGTCAGGGGTATAGTTTCTTGAATAGACATTGCCTTGAATTTGTATGTAGGAGTCAATGATCTGAGGATCTTCGCAATAACTTCCTCTTCATCATAAGTACCTCCATAGTTTCTGATTCCAACTACTGCTTATGTGACCCTTTGAACATAGGCTCTAATTCTTTCATCCTCATTCATTTGCAGCTTCTCCATCTTCGTTTTCCAGTTTTGTAACTTTTCCTACTTGGTATATTTATCCCCTTCATCTAATGCTTCTAATCTATTCCAGATTTCATGTGCCGAATCTAAGTCTTTAACTTCAGTGAACTCACCTTGAGATAGTGCGCTGATCAGTGCTTCCCTTGCGACCATGTTATATGAAAATAGCTTCTTCTCATCATTAGTGGCTAACCCCGAGTCATTCTCAGCCTTCAGAGTTTCCTTCTTCACAATCATCCAGTAGTCTATGCCCAAACATAGCAAGTGTGTTCGCATCCTGTTTTTCCAATTATCGAAGTTTTTAGGATCAAACTTAGGACTATCCTTCCTATAGAATACCATTTTCCAAGATCACCTCAAGTTGTTTAAGCTTTCTCTCTGAGGACCACAAGCTCTGATACCAATTGTTAAGAATAATAGTCCACAATACAACTGAGAGGGGGGGTGAATCAATTGTATAACAGAATATTAAACTTTAAACTTTAAGCTTATTAATATCAGATCCAATGAACACAATGAATGCCAACTCAATAACACAATACTTTGGTTTCGGGGAAACCCTGTTAAAGGTAAAAACCCCAGTGGGAATTAGCACCCACAAATGATGTACTGAGAGTATAGTAATCCTTGTTAGAAGATATAGCCCTGTTAGGAGCTTATTGAAACATTACAGTGCATAGTCCTTGTTAGAGGACAGACCCTGTTAGGAGTCACGAACAAGAGAGGGCTCACTGCCCAAAGAAGGTTAAATCCACCTTCAGAACTCACTAGTTCGCAACAGGTGTATATGAAGAAATACACAATCTTTGAACTGTTTACCAGCAACTGTCTTTGCTTGATCAGTTCCAATGAAGTCCACCAGTAATCCTCTGCTCTACATACAGCAGACACAAGCTCACAACTTTCTCAATCTCCTTATCTCACATATATTACATCCATGTCTTTTCCAAAGAAAAGACCTTTCATTTATACCTTATTACAATTTACCAAGGTCAGGTCGGCACATGAGCCTTTCCTAATTACAAATAATTACATAAACTCTTGCTAAGATACACACGGTATCTAGAACAACTCTACAATGATTTCATTACAATGATTAAGGACCGACATCCTTAATTTATGCTTGCCAAACAAAACACACGCTTCATTCCCTGAGTCAACTTCAGGATAAACTATCGCTAGAGCACACACCACAAATGATGTCACCAATCATTTCGTACCTTGCGCTGACCAAAGAACATCCATCAATACCTCTTCCATCATCCTTCAATTTCGCATACCTTGAATCCAATCCCTCTGAAATCTATATCAAAAACTCAGAGACTAACTCTGTCAATTCTCACTGTCAAAGTCCAGTGACCAGTCTTTACCAAAATAGCTATAACTCTCTTAATATGCAACACTTAATGATGTGATCACAGATATAAGATCACAACATCCACCTAAACTCTCTTCTAACTTCGTAGCATCTGAAACATTTGTACACTATCTGTACACTATGATTACTAGTCTTGTTCCTTCATAGAAGCATATGTTGACATCAGTGACAAAACACAAATGACAACAGTATGAGTGCCCATTCAGTAACGTAGTGATTAAACATATTACATGTCTCAATCACCACCCATGCATTAGCAATATCCAACAATCTCCCCCTTTGACATTGATGTCAACATATGGGAAAATCTTATCCAAAAGTTATATCAATCCAAAGTCCTTCAACTAAACAATCTCCCCAAACAGTAGATATTTTCTCATCGCAACACTCCCCCTTTGATAGCAATGGCAAAGGGTGACATGAGCCTTCAACTGCCTTCACATATAAACTTTCTTCCATGATCACTCCCCCTGAGGAGTAGATCCCTACATCCAGTCCATAAAATGATAAGGCTCTAAATAATTCTAGACTGATGCATCTCTACATCATTTAGTTCTGACTAGGAGGGGCCTAAACCCCTAGCATACCTTTGAGACATTCAAAGGTGTCTTTCGGTAGTGGCTTTGTGAAGATGTATGCAATCTGCTCTTTTGTACTGATATATTCTAATTTGATTTCTTTTTGTGCCACCTTGTCTCTTAAGAAGTGATACTTGATAGAAATATATTTAGTTTTAGAATGCATCACCGGATTCTTTGACATGTTTACTGTACTGGTGTTATCACAATGGATAACCACGGGCTCTTCAAAAGTTATTCCAATGTCAATCAACATTTGTTTCATCCAAATAATCTAAGTGCAGTTTATAGCAGCAGCAACATACTCTGATTCAGTAGTAGACTGTGCTATACAGTCTTGTTTCTTGCTTAGCCAAGAAACCAACTTTTTCCCAAGGAAAAATGCACCACCACTGGTACTTTTTCTATCATCAATATTTCCTGCCCAATCAGCATCAGTATAAGCATGAAGTTTAAAGATATCATTCCTGTCATACCATAAGCCATAGAATATGGTTCCTCTGAGATACCTTAGTATCCTCTTCACAGCAGCTAGATGTGTCTCTTTGGGTTCTGCTTGATATCTAGCCACAATTCCAACAACATTAGCAATATTTGGTCTGGTGTGATTCAGATATTGTAGCCCCTCCAACCATTGATCTATACAAAGTCTGGAAAACACATTTTGATCCATCATCAATTGTTAGCTTGTTGCCAGTCACCATAGGTGTTCCTACTGGTTTACAATCTTTCATTCCAAATTTAAGCAATTCTTTGAGATACTTGGTCTGAGAAATGAAAATACCATTCTCATTCTGAGTTATTTGCAGTCCAAGAAAGAATTTCATTTCACCTATCATGGACATTTCAAATTCACTTTCCATTTCTTTGGCAAATTTCATACATAGATCATCATTACCTCCAAAGATAATGTCATCCAAAAATACTTCTACTATTAGGATTCCATCTTCAGTAGTTCTTAAATACAAATTACTATATGCATTACCTTTTCTGAATCCAAGTCCAAGTAGATACTTGTCCAACCTTACATACCAAGCCCTAGGAGCTTGCTTCAACCCATACAGGGCTTTCTTCAATTTGCACACCATGTCTTTATCTTCTGATAGAGGAAATCCATCAGGTTGTTCTATGTATACTTCTTCAAGATCTCCATTCAGAAATGTAGATTTAACATCCATCTGATACACCTTAAAAATTTTGTGCGCAGCATAAGTTAGAAATAATCTTACTGCCTCTATTCTAGCAACAGGAGCAAAAGTTTCTTCAAAGTCTATGCCTTCTTGCTGTGAGTATCCCTTACACACTAGTCTTGCGTTGTTTCTTACAACCGTTCCTTCTTCATCCATTTTGTTTCTAAAGACCCATTTTGTTCCTATAACATTTTTATTTTTAGGTCTTGGAACCAATTCCCAAGTATTATTTTTCTTTATCTAATCCAATTCTTCTTTCATGGCATTTATCCAAGATTCATCTTTAAAGGCTTCATCTGTAGTTTTTGGCTCAACTTGAAAAATCAGACAAATTTCTTCTCTAACTTTTGATCTAGTTAGCACTCTCTAACTAGTATTGCCAATAATTTGATTTTCAGGATGGTTATTTTTTACATACCTTGGAGTTTTAGGAGTTTCAGTAGACTTGCTTGTATCAGCATCACAAGCCTCTTTTTCACTTTCTTCCTCAACAAGTTCTTCTTCGGTAGTAGTATCGGTTTCTTTCACCTCTGATATCTAACTGTTGTCCTACATTCTTTTTTGTATCTAAAATTTCTCATCTATTCTTACATTGTTACTTTCAACCATCTTCCTCAATCTCAGATTGAAACATTTGTATGCCTTACTTTTAACAGAGTAACCAAGGAAGATACCTTCATCACTTCTAGCATCAAATTTCCCTATCTCATCATCCCTCTTGATATAACATTTGCTACCAAAAATTCTAAAATATTTTACAGTAGGAGTATGATCAAACCATAGTTCATAGGGAGGCTTACTTGTACCTTCTATGATTTGAATTATGTTTAATGTGTACACTGTTGTTCCAACAACCTCTCTCCAATGTACGAGGTACATTTCCCTCATTCAGCATAGTCCTGGTAGCATCAAGTATAGTCATGTTCCTTCGCTCTGCTATCTCATTCTATTGTGGAGTCCTAGGAGCAGATGTTTGTCTTTTTATCCCATGCTCTTCATAGTATGAGTTGAATAAATCTGATGTAAACTCTCCACCTCTGTCTGATCTTAAACACTTTATTTTCAGTCATGATTCATTCTCTACCTTTTCTTTAAATAACTTGAATTTATCAAATGCTTCTGATTTTTCTCTCAAATAAGTAACCCACAGCATTCTAGAAAAGTCATCAACAAAGAGTATAAAATACCTTTCACCATAGTATGACTTTGTTCTTGTAGGCCCACATAGATCTGTATGTTCCAGATCCAACTTCCCTTTTGATGTAAATGTTTTTCTTTTATGACTGCTTTTGGTTTTCTTTCCCATAACACATTCTCTGCATACAGTGTTAGAAGGTTTCAAAATCTTCAGTAGATCTCTTACTGCATTAGTCATACTTGCCTTCACAATGTTGTCAAAGTTAACATGACAAAATCTTCTATGCCATAACCAACTATCATCTACCTTCGCAACAAAACAAGAGGCTCCAAATGTGTTTAGTTCAAATCCATTGCCTCTAGATCTTGAACCGGTAGCAATCACTTTTCCTTCCTTCCTTCTAATAAAACATTTACCATTAACAAAACTTAACTAAAAAATTTTATCCATTAACTGTCCAACACTCAACAGATTATATTTCAATCCTTCAACAAGTAGTACATTGTCTGTACTAGTCTTTCCATCCAGAGTGATGGATCCTACTCCTATGATGGATTTTGGGAGATTGTCCCCAAACCTTACAACACCTCCATCATAATTTACTAATTTAACAAACTTGTTCTTATCACCAGTCATGTGATGAGAACATCCACTATCAATTATCCATTCAGTTTTCTTGTCAACATGAGATACTAAGGTTTTTTCTTCATGAACTGGTTCATCTTTAATAGCAACAAATCCAATCTCATCATTGTCTAAATCATCATCATCAGAGATTCCTTCACTAGCATAATAACATTCTTTGTCTCTTCTAATCTTTGCATAATCAGGTTTGTACTTAGGAACTCTTGTAGGACATCTAGATGCAAAATGACCTATCTTATTGCATGAAAAACATTTCAATGGTAACTTTCCTTCAAATTTTCTCTTACCTCTTTTTTCTCTTCTAGCAATTAGTGCAACAAGTTCTTCCATCTTCTTTTCTTCTTCCATTATCTTCTCCCATTCATCAACATATTCGCCAAGCTCTTCTTTTAGATCTTCTTTGCTTGTGCTCAGGAGTGTAGATACTTTCTTGTGTGTGGATGCCCTGAATGCAGATTCAACTTTAGGTGCAGCTTCTAATTCCAAAGCTTCAAAGGTAGTTAACTTTCCAATCAGCATCTCTCTACTAAAGTTTGGAGTCAGGGGTATAGTTTCTTGAATAGACATTGCCTTGAATTTGTATGTAGGAGTCAATGATCTGAGGATCTTCGCAATAACTTCCTCTTCATCATAAGTACCTCCATAGTTTCTGATTCCAACTACTGCTTATGTGACCCTTTGAACATAGGCTCTAATTCTTTCATCCTCATTCATTTGCAGCTTCTCCATCTTCGTTTTCCAGTTTTGTAACTTTTCCTACTTGGTATATTTATCCCCTTCATCTAATGCTTCTAATCTATTCCAGATTTCATGTGCCGAATCTAAGTCTTTAACTTCAGTGAACTCACCTTGAGATAGTGCGCTGATCAGTGCTTCCCTTGCGACCATGTTATATGAAAATAGCTTCTTCTCATCATTAGTGGCTAACCCCGAGTCATTCTCAACCTTCAGAGTTTCCTTCTTCACAATCATCCAGTAGTCTATGCCCAAACATAGCAAGTGTGTTCGCATCCTGTTTTTCCAATTATCGAAGTTTTTAGGATCAAACTTAGGACTATCCTTCCTATAGAATACCATTTTCCAAGATCACCTCAAGTTGTTTAAGCTTTCTCTCTGAGGACCACAAGCTCTGATACCAATTGTTAAGAATAATAGTCCACAATACAACTGAGAGGGGGGGTGAATCAATTGTATAACAGAATATTAAACTTTAAACTTTAAGCTTATTAATATCAGATCCAATGAACACAATGAATGCCAACTCAATAACACAATACTTTGGTTTCGGGGAAACCCTGTTAAAGGTAAAAACCCCAGTGGGAATTAGCACCCACAAATGATGTACTGAGAGTATAGTAATCCTTGTTAGAAGATATAGCCCTGTTAGGAGCTTATTGAAACATTACAGTGCATAGTCCTTGTTAGAGGACAGACCCTGTTAGGAGTCACGAACAAGAGAGGGCTCACTGCCCAAAGAAGGTTAAATCCACCTTCAGAACTCACTAGTTCGCAACAGGTGTATATGAAGAAATACACAATCTTTGAACTGTTTACCAGCAACTGTCTTTGCTTGATCAGTTCCAATGAAGTCCACCAGTAATCCTCTGCTCTACATACAGCAGACACAAGCTCACAACTTTCTCAATCTCCTTATCTCACATATATTACATCCATGTCTTTTCCAAAGAAAAGACCTTTCATTTATACCTTATTACAATTTACCAAGGTCAGGTCGGCACATGAGCCTTTCCTAATTACAAATAATTACATAAACTCTTGCTAAGATACACACGGTATCTAGAACAACTCTACAATGATTTCATTACAATGATTAAGGACCGACATCCTTAATTTATGCTTGCCAAACAAAACACACGCTTCATTCCCTGAGTCAACTTCAGGATAAACTATCGCTAGAGCACACACCACAAATGATGTCACCAATCATTTCGTACCTTGCGCTGACCAAAGAACATCCATCAATACCTCTTCCATCATCCTTCAATTTCGCATACCTTGAATCCAATCCCTCTGAAATCTATATCAAAAACTCAGAGACTAACTCTGTCAATTCTCACTGTCAAAGTCCAGTGACCAGTCTTTACCAAAATAGCTATAACTCTCTTAATATGCAACACTTAATGATGTGATCACAGATATAAGATCACAACATCCACCTAAACTCTCTTCTAACTTCGTAGCATCTGAAACATTTGTACACTATCTGTACACTATGATTACTAGTCTTGTTCCTTCATAGAAGCATATGTTGACATCAGTGACAAAACACAAATGACAATAGTATGAGTGCCCATTCAGTAACGTAGTGATTAAACATATTACATGTCTCAATCACCACCCATGCATTAGCAGTATCCAACAACCATAACAATTTCCATTAAAGTTGCTTACAATTCTATTCATATTCATTCTACTTTTTCACTGAAAAGCCTTTTGTACAAACTTATTGCAATGATAACATCTTCCATTAAACACACGACTTCTTTTCTGACTTCTACATTAGCTAATTTTATGTCCTACTTTATTGTAAGAAAAAAAAATCCCTTAAAAAATGATACTTAGAATGAATAGAAGAATGTTTCTGATCCATTTTGTCTTTTGCCTACACCTTCTCTACCACATCCTTTTTGTATTTGATTGGTTTTTTAGATTTATTCTTCCTCTCCTCTGAGTTATTTAACAAGGCGGATCCCATATTGTATTTCTCACCTTATAACCGTCTAATCTCCATTCTGAGTTTCTCAACTTCTGTTTGAAGAATTTTACATTCCCTGCCTTTTTCATCAAGCTTTGTGTTGATAATTTTGTATTCATCTTCCAGTTTTATCCCTTTTTCAATTTTTCCCTTGGCTTCTTTCAATTCCATTTTCAGTCTAGAGCATTCATCAGCCTTACAGTTCAACTTATCATCAAGATCTTCTATTTCCTTCTATGCAGCATTTAGAAGAATCTTTTGAAACATAATCTTATTTTTAGCCTTCATCAAATTAGATATGGTTCTACTCAAATCAGCCAAAGTAGTTTTCATATGTCGGTCCATATAAACATCTTCATCCCAATCACTTTGTCCAAACAGATCTTATTCAAACATGGTGTTCAAGACTCAGAATAAATCTCAAGCACTAAGGCTTCTTCTAGAGGAACCTTGCTCTGATACATGTTGATCCATAAGAGTGTCACGCATAAATAAGGGCATTTGGGAAGCTCTACATATAGGGGAATGATGCACTATGTAGAGCAACCTCCAAGATTTCAAAAGCTAGCTCCTCGCTCGTTAGATTGAGAAAAGGGTAAAGGAACAAAATAAAATAAATCTACGCTACAAGGCGATATGCCAAGGTTTTCTCAACATTTTGCAAGTTCATAGAGAAACCTCAGTAAAACTTTGGATCCTTTAGCTCCAGGGGGCCTAGCCTTAAAGGTAGACACGATGTAAATGCAAGGGTCTAAACAAGGGGGATGAGATACATGTAGGTGTGAAACTAATGCAAGTGAGAGACACGATATGGGCAATGGATCTGTCTAGAATACAACCACCCCCACCAAAGCTCCATTACGAGTACTAATGCTTGATAAGTTCACTATTTAGGGATGCAGGTCTTAAGTGGCACAATCCATACTTTAAATGAAGGTAGGATGGAAAAGTGGAGAACCTGCATGGTCCATTACATTCCCATGTATACGTAGGATATAAGGCCAATGTCTACAAACCGCTCTAGACATAAGGAGGATCAACACAGTACACCCCAATTAACAAGAAGAGGAAGGTGACAAATGCACAATCTCAAAACATTATTAAAACTAAACATGCAAACGCTGGGACCCGAGCCACAAATTATAGAGACCACAATATGCATACATAAATAATATGCAATGAAAGAAGATTCCTTTATATTGCAATAAAATTTACAATTGATGAACTAGCTTAATGCCCGTAGATACAAAAAAAGTATATATACTACTCTATTTTATTTTTACAAGCACTGAGGTTTAAATAGGCCCTCCATCCCTCTAGGCCTTAACAAGGTGTGTCTTTTGATACCCAACATGATAGAACAAAGGCGGTAAATGAAAGTCTTTTCGATTTGATTGATGACATGGGGAACAGGTTGGCAGCATTGCTTTTTCAACCTTTCACTAATATGGGACTAATAGTGATCCTTTCTTTCCTATGTAGTTGGTGTTCTCTATTTTCGAAAAGATCTTCCTAGGATTCTCTCTATTAATGTAGTTGTACAAAGATTGCGCACCAAAAAATGGGCCCTACGCTTGAATTTGAAATAAGTGCGACCATGCAAGGCACATGTCTACTTGGCAGGTGTTCTCAGTGGTCGCTTGCTTAAGATTCTTTAGAGATGTGTTGTGATGCCTCATGTCTGGAAAGATTGAAGTGAGCGGGGTTTACAAGTCTTGGTCGCAATCATATGAGGAGCTCATGCGAGAGGGTCGACCATCATGAAAATGGTCCACAATACCAATTGATGAAACCACTCTGGATCTTGAGGAGGGGTGAATCAACATAAACCAAAAATGCACTTAAGTAATCCACTCCCTTAAATATTTACCACATATAACATTAAGTGAATAATGAACTAAAACAATTAACACATGAACACAAAGATTTTTATACGTGGAAAACCCAAACTAAGAAAAAAGCATGGTGAGCACTTGTCGATGAAGTTAGATCAGTGATATAAAGTTTGACTACAAAGATTGTTGAATCTCTTTTCTCCAGAAAGGCTCACAGCCTTTACATGACAAAGATAGATAGGAGATCACTACTCCAAACTTACATACAAAGACTCACTGCCAAAGTAGCAAGATACATAATGAACTTGTGCACCCAAAACGCACAGTCAAACGTACATTAAACTTTCCACAATAGATAAAAAGATTCTCCTAATTATGCAGTTGATCTGCACAATTTTGTCATATTATTTCTACCTTTGCTTCTCTGATTTTTGCTCTTCCAAAACCCTGCTTGTAAATCTTCACTTACTTATACTCATTACTTGCATATCATTTTCCAAGACACAAATTGTGCTTATATACAAGACAATCAACAAGGTCGGCCATGTCAAAAGGGATATTACAATTTGACCAAGGCAACAACAAAATGTCATAAGGTCCCATGCCAAAAACATTTGGACCAAAACATAGAATGGACCCAACTGAATAAGAGATAATCATTAAATGTTGATGCAGGAGCATTTTGGGTTCCTGAAGATCTTTCTTAGTCTTGGAGGAATTCCTTGTCAAAGGGATGCAGTACTTTGTTTTTGGTAGCTTTCTCAATTTTTGTGTTGCGATGATATGTGGAGATCTCTGGCATATGCGATGAAAGGGATTTGTTCCTTGATGTATGTGGAGGCTATGTCTAAGATCACATCTCTTGAGGTGGCATGGTTTAGGAGATCTTGGATGATCTGTTTCAAAGTTAAAGTTGTTTTCCTTGTAGTCGGAACTATATTTTCCTACAGTTTTGGTGCTGATTGCGCATTTTGGCGACGTTGATCCTTGATGAATCAGCCTTTGCACTCTTAGGGCCTTAAAGAGGACCTAAAATACTATCTTTTCCCAAGAGCGCAAGTCCTAATTCATTATGAGTAAAAAGTTATGACCATTTTGCTCGGGTACCTATTTTCTGTCAGTTTACATGCAAAACTTGGAGTGTTTCTTCTTGTGCGGTTCCATGTGATGAGATGGGGCCTTTCGTAGTTAGGGACATGTTATTGGGTCATGTGTGGACCTAAATCTAAAGGTGCATCATCTTTTGATCATTTGTTCATTAGTTTTGGTTTAAATCTTCCAGACTGGACCTATAATGTAATTAAGTGCCTGACTGGTTGACTTGTGGCTTAGCTGGCTATATATTGAGAGCTTGGGTAGATATTTAGGGGAGATTGGTAGTAGATTGGTAGTAGCATGAGAGTAGAAGCATAATTGGATCCTGCGAGATCTTGTAGATCATATGTTTTATCTGATATTGTAATAACAGAGCTAGTGGTTTGCATACTTGGAGACAAGGAGATTGCTTGGAGGCTTGCAAGCTCAAGTTCAGATCTGCCTTAGTGTTTCCATCAGTTGCTAATGTGTTTCAAAGTTGGACTAGCTAGGAGATTGCTTGGATACTTTGTAAATTCATTGTATAAGGCCGCAACCCAGAAGGCCTCACAATCGGGCATGTTGAATGAAATTTTGTTTTGAAGCATTATTGTGTTGAATTTCGATGTGCTTGTTGTTGTTATAACTTGCAGTGTAGGTTTGGACTGTCCTTTATTGGATCCTCCATCCTTGCCCTGCGTCAAGTGGTATCAAAGCTTGAAGATCTTGAGTGTGTAAACTAGTTGAGGTTGTTTGCACCAGGACGATGATTTGAAGATGCCTCCAAGGAGAGTGTATTTCATGTGAGAGATGAAGATTTCCTTGAGTGAACAGATCACCGAATTGAGGCAGGTTGTGAAGATCAACAGTAGATCGCCGAGTGTGTGGAGGCAACTGGAATCTTGCAATCAGATCGCCGAGCAAAGGCAATTTCACTTTGAAAGGAACTTGATGGATAAGTTGAGTCAGCTTTGGCCTAGATTCAATCTACGGATTGAAGAGATGATGAAGTCTTGTTGGAAGAAAGTTGTTTGGCCGATTAAGAGGATTATTCGGAGAAGAAGACACTTCGATGATAAGGAAGAGGTGAAGGATGACTTCCCTGAAGATGATAAGATATGTGTTGGTTTTCATGAGTAGATGGATGAATCTGGCATGAGAATTGAAAAACATCTGGTTGGGCTTAATCAGATTGTTATTGGTGAAGAGTTACTTGATGTTGAACACCTTTGTGATGGTGGTGTTGCCGAGTTTCTTTTGTTCGATGTTATGATTCAGATCTTATTTATTGGTTGTGGACTTGAATTGTTGGTTGACAGTAATGAATCTTGTGATGAGTTGCATAGATGGGATGCTGATGATGAGGGATTTCATATTGATGTGGATCTGACTTTGGATCTACTTGCTAGGGAGTTGGATAGTCTTGTTGTTGAGATGAGTTGTGGTGATCAGTGGTATGCTTATTGGATTGTTGAGATTCATGTGATCCTGATGTTTGAATGGATGAAGCATAGATGGTTGATTTTCCAATTTGTTCTCTTGTCCTTGATGGATTGGAAGCCTTTGGTGAAGATGAAGTTGATTGCAAATAATTGTTTTGAGATTGAAGTATGGGACATACTTTCTATTTACTTGGGTAGTCTGATGCAGGAGCATTTTGGGTTCCTGAAGATCTTTCTTAGTCTTGGAGGAATTCCTTGTCAAAGGGATGCAGTACTTTGTTTTCGGCAGCTTTCTCAATTTCTGTGTTGCGATGATCTGTGGAGATCTCTGGCATATGCGATGAAAGGGATTTGTTCCTTAATGTATATGGAGGTTGTCTAAGATCGCATCTCTTGAGGTGGCATGGTTTGGGAGATCTTGGATGATCTATTTCAAAGTTGGAGTTGTTTTCCTTGCCGTCAGAACTGTATTTTCCTACAGTTTTGGTGTTGATTTGTGCATTTTGGCAACGTTGATCCTTGATGAATCAGCCTTTGCGCTCTTAGGGCCTTAAAGAGGACCTAAAATACTATCTTTTCCCAAGAGCGCAAGTCCTAATTCATTATGAGTAAAAAGTTATGACCATTTTGCTCGGGTACCTATTTTCTGCCAGTTTACACGCAAAACGTGGAGTGTTTCTTCTTGCGTGGTTCCGTGTGATGAGATGGGGCCTTGCGTAGTTAGGGACATGTTATTGGGTCATGTGTGGACCTAAATCTAAAGGCGCGTCATGTTTTGATCATTCTTTCATTAGTTTTGGTTTAAATCTTCCAGACTGGACCTATAATGTAATTAAGTGCCTCGCTAGCCGACTTGTGGCTTAGCTGGCTATATATTGAGAGCTTGGGTAGATATTTAGGGGAGACTGGTAGTAGATTGGTAGTAGCATGAGAGTATAAGCATAATTGGATCTTGCGAGATCTTGTAGATCAGATGTTTTATCTAATATTGTAATAGCAGAGCTAGTTGTTTGCATACTTGGAGACAAGGAGATTGCTTGAAGGCTTGTGAGGTCAAGTTCAGATCTGCCTTAGTGTTTCCATCAGTTGTTGATGTGTTTCAGAGCTGGACTAGCTTGGAGATTGCTTGGATACTTTGTAAATTCATTGTATAAGGCCACAACCCGGAAGGCCTCATAGCCGGGCATGTTGAATGAAATTCTATTTTGAAGCATTATTGTGTTGAATTTCGTTGTGCTTGTTGTTGTTATCACTTGCAGTGTAGGCTTGGACTATCCTTTATTGGATCCTCCATCCTTGCCCTGCGTCAAATGCATAGGTCACATACAGCATGAACACATCTGATAAGAGATAATCATTACCTACATAACCCATACCTAAATCAAGAAGCATGATCTACACCAAAAGAGAGAGGGACCACAAACACACTACACAGCCCAATGTCAGATCCACAATTATTAGAACAACTTTCAAGACCATCTCAAACATGTAGCCACATTGCCCAAAGAACCACTTAACTTTTCAATTGAATCTATACCTCCACAAGCAAAGGTGAGATCCATATGCCACGCCAGAAGCCATGCCACTTGCCAACAGACCACATCAAAAGCCATCACAACACGGTTTTGTACCAAAGCAACAACTGAACAAAACTGCAACAGTTGGTAATATTGTTTCTGGATCATCAGGAGCAATTTTTGGATCACCAAGAAACATCACAACCAAAACCAAGACTTGAATCCAGTACAAAATATATCTGCATACCTCCAAACATACTTTCAAGAGAGGAATCCTTTCGGAAGGCACAAATGAAGCAGTGTCGTCAGCATCTGTAAACTTGTTATTTGCAACTATGTACCACTACCACTAAAACACGGACATCCAAACCACACAAAATTGTTGACCTAAGAATACAACACTAATGTATTGTTACACATCATCTTCTCATGATCACATAACTACCTTTCACTGTCCTAAATTCATACTTGTCTTCTATTGTTCAATAGGTTCAATACACAAACTTGCATCTCCAAGAATAGAAGACTTCTGGACCACAGTGTTTGAGAAACCACAAACACCTCTGAAACCCAATGTTTGACATCAATGACAACAAACAACCAAACATATATTTCCAACAGTAGGTATCCTTGTTCTCTTTACCTTATGATGCCACCATAGCCCTATGTCGCCATCATAAGTAGGGGGCTATACATATGGCCTCCTTTGTACATTATGCAACTTGTATTGATCCTTTGACTAAGCACTTTTATGGATCTACACAGAGACTATACTTTCTATAAGACTAGCCCAATAAGCTGTCATGTACTCATATAAATCATATTTTTTTTAGAGAGCACGTGCAAATGAACAAACATTGTGTGACTACTAATGGGGCTTTTTGACTTTTTAACTTTGAAATTTTGACCTTATATGAGAATTCAATCCCTCTAGACTAATTGAATACTTGAGCATTTTAATGACTTTTGATACAATTTGTTCTTCATTGAGACTTGAACTATGAAACTTGACACAATTAACTAATGGTTTAGGGGAAACATAGAACACGTTGGATTTTAGGGAAGGTGTGAAATTATTTGCAAAGTGGGATTGAAAAAAATCCAATATAATAGATAGAACATCCCCTTGAATTTTTAATTATTTTCATATAGAAAACTTACCATAAGTCTATTTTTTAAAAATGAAAAAAAAAATTAACAAATTATCTTCAATCTAGTAGTGTTGGTAGATAAGGGTGTAGTAGTTAGCTCTATTATTCTAGCCCTAGGTCATCTGACAATCAATAAATTTTTAAAAATTGCACCCTACTTTTTAACCTCCATAGATTTGAAAGATTTTTGTACTTGTGTTGATTGTCTCATACATTTATCCAACATGACCCTTGCAATCTCATATATTTACTCACCTTCTCTTGGGCCTTTCTATTTATGCTCCTCACCCTGTGCTTCTAAATTGATTCGTGTCATATTATCCTACACCATATCAATCTTGAACATCTCTTAGACTCTCTAAACAATTAGTTGTGATTTACATTGTGCACACAAATGAGGTCACACGCACAATTTTAGATGTACCAATACTCAATTCAATGTTTGAAGTTGATTTTTCATAAATAGAAATAGTTTTCCAAAAAAACAAACTTTGTAGATTTCCCAATTAATATCCAACTCCACTCAACTAACTATAATCATACCACAAAGTTCTCTCACTAGCAATACAAATAGAATTCCTATCATTGCTTGAATCCTACTAGGTGATTCTTTACATGCTAATTGCATCAACCTAATCTTTGGACATTTGATGAAATTGCCTATGGACCATGCCAAGATTCCAAGTTGTGAATCTTCTTGCAACATCCTTACATATTCCATGATCATTTATCCATTTAACCCCAACTTGTCATTTCTGCCATATTTTCCAATATAAGGATTATTAACCTTTTTTTAAGAATGCAATGTAATATTATTTTTGTAGTGAATTTATGCTTTTAGTTGGACATTTTTATCAGCACGACCACGAATTGCCTCTACATTTCACCCTAGGAGAAAATCATCAAAAAAAAATTGTTAATCATGATAATTACAAGAGTTAAGACTCCATATGAGTAATCGTAAGTTTCCCTTTATTTCACCTCTTGCAAGATGAGAAATGGTAAAAACTATCTCCCAATGCTTTCTGATGGCATTAAGGCTTATTTTCCAAAAGAATAAACTACAGCTTGGAAAAATCTTTGATGTATTTGCTTTATGATAGATTTCCTTGATTTAGGTTTTACAACCAAATGTTTGATGGTTGAATTTCCTTCTAAACTCTTGACTGGATATTGTAGTTGCTGTTAAATCTGCCTTGATCATAATTTCTTTCTTTTTTCTTTGTAGTCTACTTTCTATGCATAAACTATCTACGGAAATGGCTATCCAGTCCCTAGTATGTACCAATGCATAAGTCACCCTCAAACATTATAACTTATGGATTAGTGTGTTGTAGGGGGTGGATAACAATTTCCATAGCATTAGGCATCAATGAAACTTAGTACTGCTCAGCTTTTGAACACCACTTAAACATTCAAGAGCGTAAGAAATGCAGTTATCAAATATAATGAAAAGAAGCAAGATATATACCACCTTGCCTTCCAAATATAAGTACTATTTGGGTTTATAGTACATACAGATTATTTAACCAATAATTTGATCTAACAGATGTTCCCAAGATTGAATATCACTTGAATAGAGACACTGAAATGCCCTCGGGAGACCTCAAACATGCCAACAAGATCAAGTATACTGGGAAGTCCAAGATTATCATTTACCCATTTCTGATAGCGTTACCTCTAATTTGAGCATTTTGGCATCAAAAAGCCCCATGGATACTGTTAAACTTGAAAGCATTTTAATCATGAGAAGACTGCAGATGTTTTGTAATTAATAGCTTTAAGAACAGGAACGGAGCACAATATCTCTCATGTTCTTGGGTTGTTGAGGGTATGTCCTCCCTCACTCCTAATGTCAAGATATCATATTTAGTCAACTGCCCTTACATTAATTGTGTTGATGAAGCTATGCAGCTGTTTAACGGTTAACATTTTAAACTTTTAGGCATTAATTAGGCAATGGGAAGACAAATGCTTCAACACCCTCAACAATGAAGTATACAGTTCCAAACAAAAAATCTAAGGCCCTAGAATTACACAGGTTATCAAAGTGATTCTTACTTGACCGTCCATCTCTGATCTCATATGAACATACTCACTTGAAGTTCCAAAACATAACTTACATTGTGGAACTTCTAAACCAGCTCCACTATTATAGACTTCAACATACCTTCTATCTTCGTGAAAAAACCAAAATTCTAAGCAAATGCTGTTTACTTGAAATTTCATGCAAATGGATATGTAACAGAGAAAGGACCAAAATTAAATCTTGAGGTTGAAGAATACAAAATCCACCAGTCTCCCAGAATTCCGATCATTAGCATCTTCTGATTAAGTGATGTTATTTGAGCCAAACATAGAAGCTTAAGGTCCTGAACTTCTACGTGCAGTGGTTTACCAAGCTGCATACACAGAAATCTATTTCAGAAAACATCTGGGTTATTCCAACCATATTCAATGGTCACAATCAGACCAAATGAATAATATAAAGGATGAAAAGATTTGACTAGGAATATAATCTTGCAACCGATAGCCTGCAAAAACATTTTATCTATAACAATCAAGCATAAATTTAGAGGTTTGACAACAAATACATTGCCAAATGAGCAGAGATATTCAATCTTACCTTTAACCAGTCAAACCCATGGCTCTCAAGAAGATTTTGCTGTTGCCACTGTAAAGGTCCAATAGATAATCATTTCAATAATAGAACAGTGATACTTATCCACTTGTTTAACAAAATCATATCCAGAAACAAGAATTCAAATCTTTAAATTTTAAATTTTGTAATAAAAACCTGGCATTCAATATGCGGAACACATAAATACTTTGAAGAATAATATAGAATTCACCCAAAGATGATGAAGACAACAGTGCAACCTCCAGTATGCAATGCAGCTTCTACAAACTCACCAGTAAGTAAAAAGCAGGATTTAAAGGAAACTAGAATCGCCTAGAACACTACTGGTCACTGAGTCTTAAATATTTCCTAAGAACCAGAAGTGCCTGTCTGCATCAAAGCCCGAGTGTTTGAAAATGGTTTCAGAACAAATAAATTAAATGGATATGGAATCTCCAGTTCCAAGCATGTGAGGAAACAAAGACACGGGAATACACAACTGTTATAAACCAAGGTTCCTCATTTGGCCAAGCACATTCTCAACACACTAATACACCTCACCAAAGCTAAGTCTATTTACACCCCCATATCTAATAATTCTGAAGACAACCTCTTTCACCCTCCCCCCTTGCTCTGAATTCAAATCTGCTGTCACTTCCAGTCTACTTTCATGACCAATAGTTGCAATGTGTCTTGCAACTCAAGCATCCCCTCCAAGAGAATGAAGTATGAGGAATATTTAGTCTCTAATCCGTTTGGTTGCTGGAATAAAATAACGCTGGAATTGTCAAATTCCAGTATTTGACAATTCTGGAAGTTTTAAATCCGGAAAATAGCTTTTGGAATATGGCTGGAACCGTTTGGTTCACCTGGAATTCATAATGAGAAGATGGAATATGTTGTTTGCATATGGATTTCAAAATATTATAAATTTTGTTTTACCCCCAATTCCCATTTAAGTGGAATTGGAATTGATTTTCCAATTCCACCTATTTAGATGGAAGATTCAAATGCTAGTTTTGGGGGTAAATGGGAATTAACAAATACCTATTCCAGTTTCATGTTTTGAACACAAACATCGAAAATGTCAATTCCGGGATTTGACAATCCCAATTCCAATTCCAATCTAATTCTAGCAAACAAACGGGCCCTAAAGGTTTCAATGAATCCTTAGCGAAGGTCCTAAAAAGTGCATGTCAAGTATGGAGGTTGTAGATAAACATCTACACATCTCTAGCCATCGTTAATGACTTGTTTAATCCACCTGATTATGTAATGCAACTGCCACTTGCCCGCACACCCCATATCTTTGAGTACATTATTCATGGCATGCACATGAGTCCATCAAATATTCCTATAGGCCACCTCAATTAATTTCATTGCAACTTTGCACACATATGCTGCATCTATCAATACTTACACCACATTCTCTTACCCAAATAGTATCTCTTAAGGATTTGGAACCGAAAATCGACATCCTTGAGTTGTCTTGTGTCATGTCCCCACTTTGCCAAATATATCACATACTAAATTCCCATTTCCCAAAATAGTACATCGGAGGTTTCCCGACACATTGGTAGAAATGATTTATTTAATATTTATATAGTCCCCAACACAAATTACCTATTTTGAGGCAAATAAATATTAAATTAGAAATCCTATATTGGTGGGCATAGATTTTGGAAGTTTCCTTTAGCATCCTATGGGCATCTTAAGTTGTTGTGATGATTATGATGCATCACTAATTGTTTATAACAATTCTTATAAAAGTTGCCATAAATGGATGATTTCTTTCATGGGCAAGTTTCCTTCCAATCTTGGTTTTGTGATTTTGGTGCCCAAATTGAATTTTGAAATTGGTTCCAAATATGCTTGGTCTTGGCTCCAAGTTTCATTATCAGATACAGAGTTTGCCAAGTTTTTGCTTGTTTCTTGACTGGTCAAGATAAACTAGTCGAGAAGGAGATTGAAGAACAGGAGCTTGAAAGTTTCCAAGTGATCTAAGGGCTGGAGCTAGAGAATTACCGGGTGATATAAGACGAGTCAAAGATTACCACAGACTAATCTCATTCAAAGATTATCATTGTACTGAAATATTTGGCAGTGATGGCTTTTCTCAGTATTTTGGGTTTTTAGTTAACTTTTGTTTAGTTTGCAAGACTTAATTATTGTCAAGTGCTTGGACGTGGTTTTGTTGTTTGGGGCTGGTCATACCTTTTTCCCTGTTGTCAAGGTCATTTTTTGCAAGTTTAGAGAGTTCTCTTGGAGTTTGACAGGTTGCAGGTTTCAAAATTGCAGTTTGGATATGAGTGGGTTGACGGTTGCAGAAGTTCATGGCAGCCGGGAGGCCATAGGTTTTCTGTTATCTTATGTATTTTCATGATATTTTGTTATTAATAATGTACGTTTGAAGTTTGGTGAGTTATTCCTAAACTTTGGTTAAGTTTGCAGTGAGTTTGTTTTCAATCTTGCTTCTAGATTTGTATCAGATTTGCAGCTAATGTTGTGTTGTTTATGATAGAAAATTAATGTATTTTGTTGCGATAAATCTCAAATAATAATTTCATATCAGTATTGAAGAAGTTTCCTAAAATTTGGTGTGAAATTTGTGCAACCGGGAGCTTATAAATTGTGATAAATTTGATAATTGTTTGTGAGTTTCCAAGAAAATCATCAAAGTGGTTTGAGGGTTTGGTTAAAATATTATTTTGGATCAGATTTACTGATTATCCCTACATTTTAAATAAATTATAAAAATATCTCATTTAGGGACATCACAGTGGTACTAGAGCTAAGATCTTGTCAGCTTGTGGGCTTCTGAGTTGTTAATCATCGGGGTTTTCTTCAAAACTTTGTTCAAGAGTTGGGATAATGAAATTTTAGTGTCCAAAATTTCTCATCGGTATGATGAATATTTGATGAAATGTATAATTTCCAAGGCAGCCATCACATTTTATGCATACGCAGAATTGATAGGGAAAGAAATACCTGAAGAAGGAATCCAAATTTTCAAGGAGTTCTGAGATGAATCTGAAGATTTCAGATTTGAGATACTTTTGATAAGTGTCACATGAGAAGGAGAAAGGAAGAACAATAAAAGAAGTAAAGAAACATAAAAAATCAGAAGGAGAAGCTAAAGGTGGAGCTGCAAAATACCACAAAACAAGAACCAGAAGGTAAAGATTCTTTAATCATTCAAGATGCATCATTAATTTCCATCGATTTTATATGCCAAGAAAATATGGTTGTTATAAAGGAAGAAGAAAGAAGATGATGGAATCTAAAACAATAATGGGTACAATTAAAATGAATAACCAAGAGAGGGCCAATACAGATACCATGAAAGAAGATATTGAATTTGAGAGGAAAGAAGAACTAAGACATCCCAATATCTCCCAGGAAGCATTTAAGGTATGCAAAAATATTTCACAAGGAAACCATATTGATGATCAGATTTTCATGGAGGAGGATTTAGAAGAATATTTCACCATTAATGAATTTGAACTTGAGAATGTTGTTGCAAATTGTTTCAATGTGTTCAATTATCAATACGAAGTATAAAGTGAGAGCGAAATCTTTTCTCTCCTTCAAAATACTTCACGGATGATGTGAGATTTGGGTGTCTTAGATGTAATCAACATGCAGGTCGAAATGATTGACTTTGTGATGGTAGAAAACAATGAGGACATCTCAAAAATATATCTCATGGAGAAACTGGATAACCATGTTGATTGCAGCCCCATAGTGGTGCAAAGGAAGCATGGGGGTCTCAACAATTCTCAGAGCCACAAGAGAGGATATATTTAGTTGTCAGCCCAAGGTATGAAAAATATGATCACATTTCAGTTTGGCTATTTCCTACTATGTCACTACAAGATTTTTGTCATCAGCGAAAGAATGCTGAAGCATGTGATAGAGTAAGGGATACCACTAGTAATATAGGGAATGTAGATTCTCTACTGCAAATTCAAGGTTGTTATTGCACATGGAATCCAGGTGATATTATGAGGGTCAAAATGAATAGAGGCTTTACTGTTGCTATTGAATTCTCCATTTCTTTTATTTGTATTGAAAGAAATTTTATATGGGTTGTCATGCTGTAAAGAGCCTGCCTGGCTCCTTCTAAATATAATTTTTTTTTTCTGAAATTATTTGCAATAATTGTATCTTTGTGTTTTGTTTAAGTTTATTTCAAATGAAATTTCCCACCAATTTAAATATCATAAATAATATCAGACTAAATATGTTTTGAATGATCATCAATTATTCAAAATTATAGAAGTGGCAATGCTTATAAACATCAAATTATTCAACAACTATTGGCCCCTAGCAATTGTATGAATGTTGTAGAATTAAAAATAACATCCAGGAAAGTCAACGCAGCCTGTATGAATCTTCAGCCACCTCCAAGAAAGAGAACGCAGCTTCTCTAATTTCCAACGCAGCCTGGTTGGATATTCATGCAATCAATTAAATTTGATTCCAGCCTCCAATATTAATTACGCAGCCTGTTTGGTAGGAAACGCAGCCTCTTGTAAATGTACGCAGCCTCCTTAGAGTGGAACATAGGTTATGGAAGATGGAATGCAGCCTTCCAGATAGAAGTCGCGGGCTGCCATGATGAAACACAACTTCACAGAATGAATTCGCAGCCACCAGATGAGAATTTTGTGGCCTCCAGATGTATTTGCAGAAGAGGAAGATACAACAGCCTTCCGAATAATTGATAGACACAAATAAAATCGAACCAGCAAATGGATTAAACCTCTTAAATACAGTAATTGTCCAATCCTCTTGAATTTGATATACTTCAGCATCAAATTTGAATTCACAGAACCAGAACTAAATATTCAGAATTTTAGTGGCAAAATTCATCATCAATCAGTGATGATCCAAATTGCAGAATGAGGAATCAGTCCTCAAACCCTAGCAGTATTTCTCCTCTCTCAAAACACAAATTTTTTTATCAAATGATCAATAGGTGAGAAGAATGCTTTTTCGAATTGAATATATAAGCTTTTTTGAAAAAGCTTCAACTTTACATTTTTCACTAAAGAAGCTTCTTCAACACAACATCATTTTATAACATTAAAGTTATAAAGTTATTAAATTAAAATAAATTAATTTAATAACCACTTTAAAATCATGAAGCCATTGAATCTATCTGACTGAATAAAACTAACTTTTGACAATAGAGCTCCGAGCTCAAACTGCCCTGCCAGAAATAGCCATCTACCAAAAATAGACTTACTAAAAATAGTAAGTCTCTCAAACTGGAGATCCCTGATAAACGATCCTGAAACATCTAATAACACTGTGCACACACCCTGCTAAACCAAACCATACCCAAAATACCACTTACTATAAATAGTAAGTCATCCAATCTGACCCAAACGAAGAGCAGACCTAGCAACCAGAACCTCCAGAATGGAATCCAACCACTGGCTCTGCCAACTGACCCCCTCTGATCACCTGATTAGCTTACGAGAGTCATCAAACTAAGCTAATCCCAAGAGTCTGAAAAACAAGGACATTACACATGCATTCTAACCATGTTCTGAAGGATCAATGTTTAGTACTCATAGATAGTTCTTTGGATCTAAGCCTCACAATTGAGGATGAGATTATAGGTGATTGCCAAATGGAGATAATCATATTAATATGCTTATGGTGGAAAGGAGATATGCAAAATAAATGCCATTTTGATGTTCAAGATTTCATGTCCAAGCATGATATGATATTTTGAGAATCAAGCTAAACTCGGAATTATTACCCTTGGATGTATGGAGGAGAATTAAGAATATATGTGCAGAAAATTAAACTTAAAGGTCCTCTTGGTAACCTTGAATATATGGTCCTTTCTCTTGTCTTTGTAGAACCCTGCACTTATTTTCAATCATTTATGCATCATGTTTTAAGTTATATTGGGCTTTTGGAAGGTCAATTGCAGTAATTGGTTACAATTACAATTAAATGGGAGCAAAATACATTAAATGCAAAAGAAAAGTGGGATTTTAGGATCACAGCACCTTTATATATGAGACATATCATCTATACCAAAGGAGAGCAAATAGATCATCTAAGCAATGTTGATAGAAAGCTTGTTAAGGGACATCTCCAAATAACGGATAGATCACATGAAATTCTTGATCAGTTTAATAAAGCATTTGGCTCATATCTTGTGCTCTCTATTTTTCATTTCTCACATCTATTTTGTTACAATATGGTGCTCCTACAGAAAGATATTAGAGCAAAAAAGGAACTCTGAATGTGGTACTTCTACAGATGGAAATATCCTGCAAAATGAGGACTCCACTACAAATAAGGGTCTAAGCTTGGAGGCTACAAAAAATAGCTCTTCAAGGCATAGAAAGGAAATTATTTCATCATGTATGTTTTGCGAAATCTAAGAAAACATCTGGTTGGTGAAAGAAAATGATGGAAGAACTTTATAGCGTAGTGAAATATCTTCTGGGCCAACTTGAATTGTATGCTCAACAACAGGAAAGGATAACGCAATTTTCAGATTATGATATGGAATTATGTGGGAGAAAGAATGTACTTTTGATGATTCAAAAATACTCATTTTTTGTTTTGACTTTTATGATGAAAAGGAAGTTCATAACATGGTAGACGGTATCATAAACAAAAATGTTGCTAAAAAAGACAAGTATGAGTTAGTGGATGGTTACTTGGTGCATTTCAACTTCCATCAAAATCTGATACCTAGGGTGTTTTGGAATGAATGTTGTTGTTGTATAGCTGGGCTTACTAGTCTTGGCTTTAATACATCAGTCCATGAGGCTGACAAAGATCTCTCACAGGCTGAGGTAAATTATGAGCCTACTACCATGTTTTCTAAGATATGCATGTTACAGTAGTTGTGGGCTCAAGGTAGTTGTTTCCAAAATATGTACTCACTGTCATAAGGATGGCCTCAATGTAGTTGTTTCCAAATTGTGTACTCACTTTTATAAGGATGGTATAGGATATTTTCATAGTCCATTATGCTACACAAATCAGACTTATATCACTATAATGTGCTAAAGATCCAAGACATTTTATGAATAATAGGAACATAAGAAAGAGTTTGTTTTGGTAATGCTTCAAGGAGGGAAGCATCAAGTACGGTAATGAGTTTTATAACATGGTAGGACATATCATAGATATATTTATCACTCTTTCATGTCGGCAATTTTATTGGATGATCAATATGTCCTAGTGAATGGGCACAAAAGGTGCACAAATATCTACCCAAATGAACTATTGCGTGCAGATCAATGGTTGGGAAAGAGTGGTGTATTTGCTGCTGTTACATGATGTTAATTAATGTTCTCCAACAATACCATTGTTGTTTTAGATCAGACCCCTAAAGTTGCATCTAACATCTTTCAAGGTGAGGTGAAGTATGACACAATCAGTGGTAATTTCTGCAGGGTGTATCTTATAAATTCAAAGGGAACAAAGGTAGTTGCTTCAAAAATATATACTCTGTTATGGAGGATGCATGGACTTCTATAACAGTCCTATACATTATAAAAATCAGTATTATATCATTGCTTTCTATAATAATCAGCAGCAAAACAAGGATACTGACCCTTACAAAACCACAACCCTAGGGTGTAAAAACAAACAACGCACTATCAGCAGAAGAATATCAAAAACCTCCTAGAGAAAAAATGACATATAAACTATCACTAACAGTGTAGTCGACCAGCATATGCACAACCATATTACCAGCACATTGCATTAAATTATAGAGTTCATGTAAAACCTAATACTCACAAAAGTAAAACAGTCTAGACATCTATCGACAAAGATAAAGTTACTTTTGGAGACAAAGTCCAGATTAGAATAACACATCAAAAAGAAAGTTTTTCTAGGAACCCTGTTAGCAATATAAGTTGTCATTAGTGTAATTCACAAACACCATTCACACCAATAAAGGTTCACCAATCACTCACATTACTTAAAAGACACCGGTAGACTAGAAACAGAGTGTATGCACCAGTAGACTAGAAACAAAGGAGGTACACTGGTAGACCGAACCAAGTACACAATACCGGTCTCATAGTGCATACAGGGATGAACGGGGTATAACAATATACCGGTCTAACTGCTTAAAGATCCGCACCGGATTCTGCGGAGCAGTTTGAGTTAAAACCGGATCATACAGAACATCTACCGCGCAGAATTGGAGTTAGCTTTTTAACAGGAGTTATCTTTATTTCTACGGATGTTTTAAAAGTAAACTCCAAATCATAACGCATAGCTTTTTGCTAGTTGCATGATTTATGGTTGAGTTTACAGCCTGGCAGTTCTATGAGTTAAGGGTTTCATTATGGTGAACTCTTTTATAAATACAGGTCATAGGACGCAAGAAAAGTGTTGTTGAGAGTTGTTGAATAAACAGAGCAATGAAGAGACATCTACCCAGAGATCACAGTCACCAGAGGTGAAAGGCAAAGAGGCAGAAAAGATTCAACAGCCAGGCAAACCGGGGAAGAGATCGACAAGTATGATCTAATCAGACAATCAGTGTCAATTGAGATCAATGCTTTTATAAGGTGTGAAAGAAAATTAAAATCCCTCTATCAGGGTGGACCTAATCGGTTCTTTGTAAAATCCCCTAACAGGGTAACATCTTTGTTAATGTTGAAACACCTCTAACCAGGCGACTCTTAACAAGGTTAAGATCTTAACTGATCTTGTATAAAATCCCTTAACCGGGTAGCACCTTCATAAGTGCTTTGTAAACTCCTAACAGGACGCCTTCATTCTGTAGTAGTGAAGTTGTGAACTCTGTCTCACCGTGGTTTTTTCCTTCTAACCGAGGGTTTCCACGTATACATCTTGTGTTGATCTGTGTATTTCTATTTATGCTTGTTGATGTTTGTTTACATTCTGCTTATCTTGCAAGAATAGTTTAACAAGTGTTGAATTGCAATAGAAATAGTTTTTACTGATTCACCCCCCCCCCTTCTCAGTAACTGGTTAGTAATAACAGTTGGTATCAGAGCCAAGTTCTCTAATACATAAAGGCTTAACAGCTTGAGAGAAAGATCATGGAGAGTTACAAATATCAAAAACAACTAGAGGAAGCCAATGACATCATTGCCTCTGGAGAATAGACTGAGAAGATCACTTGCAAAAAGGAAGGAGTTGGCTCTGCAATTGAATGAGAGCAATGAGACTATTGATGAACTCTCTGGACAGAGTGGATCTGATGAAGCTGAGAAGGCAGTATCTGAACTCGTGGAAAGGAACTAGATCCTAACCGATCAGATCTCTAACCTTAGGAGGGAGCAAGAAGATAATGCCCTAAGGATGACTGAACAAAAAGAGAAAAGCTGAAGATGAAAGGAACACTGCAGTCAAGTCATTAACAGCTTTAGAAAAAGCAAGGAACCGGGCAGAGGAAGCTGTAGGAGCAAATGAGCTTGTCATTCTACAACTTCAAGAAGACATGCAAATTGTCACACAAGAAAACGCCAACATGCAAAAGGGCTAGCATGACAGGGATGAAACATGCAAAAGATTGGCACTAGAGTTGTATCAACTGAAGGAACAAATGAAAGAACTTGAAGAAAGAATTGAAACCCTAAGAAGATACAACGAGAGCTCGGTCAAGCTTGATGAACAACTCAAAGCTCAAAGAAACCACAAAGATCCCACCGGTCTTGGATTCACCGGTAAAGTCACCAATGAGACTGGTGAGTCTTCTAAAGCTCATACAAGCAAAAAGGACAAGAAGAAACTGATAACACAGAAAGGTAAAAAGACTCTTAACACCTCTTGCAATCATTGTGGAAAACCGGGTCATAAAACAAATGACTGCAAAATGCATCGGTAAGGCCCAACAACAGTTACTGCAAAAACTGTTGCAAGTATGGCCACAAGACCAACGAATGTTGGTCAAGCCCCACAACTGTGTCCAGTGGAAGCAGGGGAAGCTTCAAGGGCTACTGCTACGCATGTAATAAGTTTGGACACAAGGCTGAAGAATGTAAATCAAAGACAATGGCATTTGGATTCCCAAGACCGGTATTCACCAAGAGAAACAAGAACTGGAGCACAACCAACTGTGCAAATTGTGGGACTCACAGTCACAATGATTCATGGTGCAAATCACCTAACACAAGAAGGGTGAACCCATGGAAGGCAACCGGGATAGTCTGCTATCACTGTAACAAAGTTGGACACCTAGCCAAAAACTGTAGGAACCGGTCATTTAACAAAAGGAAAGAATTGGTCAAACCGGTAGAGAAGATCTCATCCTCAAATGAGAAGATCAATAAGGAAGAGCAGACCAAGAAAGCAGTCAGGCAAATTTGGTTCAAGAAGGAATCAAAGAGCTCCGCTGAGGAGAAGACAGAAGAAAGGTCATCACCTGCTGATGGTGATATCTCTTCAGCAAACTGAGCTGTAAAGCCCTAGTGAGAATCGAACTCGCTTATTCTACAAGGATAACCGGACAGGTAAGCAAAAATTAACCGGGGTTTGCCAAACCGAAAAAGCCGAATCACCGGTTGGCAAAAACGGAAAGAAAAGTTAGGTAAGGCATTTATTACTATAGCCATTTAACAATTATTACCATTTGGTAATAACCATTATGACCTAACCCTATAAAAGAAAAGAGAATTACTCATTAGTTTTACTTTGCTATCTTTGTGATTAACGAATTCTTGTGTTGAGTAATATTCTTGCGCCTTGATCATTGAGAGCTACTGTTTGCAATACCGATTAAGCGATTTTCTGTCATAACCGGTTAATCTCAATGGCATCCTCATCATCTGTCATCAAGCTAATTTTTGCAAATCAATTTGACCGACCTTCGTATGATATCATGGTGGTCCAGAACCAGGCAACCAGTATGGCTGGAGCCTTGTCAACAGTATTTGATGGCGTCTTCATGACAGAAGATGTGACTGCGTTCATCCACGCCAAGCAGGAAGAACTTGGCGAAACATACATTTAGAGCGAGTATCTCTCTTTGTGTGAGGATGGAAAACTTCAAGACCGATATGCGAAGCTAGTGTCGTCTGAACTCATCAATTGAGTCACCTATCCGACCATCATCTGGCCCGACTGGATTCAACTGGTCCTCAGTTGAGTGCACGATCCAAGGTTTTGGCTACAAAAGGGTGCAGTTACAAAAATAACCAAGGAGGACTTACATTGTGTAACCGGATACAGTTAGGAAGGGGAAGCCTTGACGCTGCGAACCATCTCAAATGCAATCGTCACAAAGCTGACGAAATCCAAATCCGATGGTCGCCTCATGACATTGAACGACATCGAAGATGAAGGGGTTCGGTTTGCGTCCGTAGTGATAGGCTATAAGATCTATCAGTCCAGTAATTTGAACAGCATACCGGGAGGAGCCATACATGCCGCTCACCGGATAATGTATGACAACGCCAACTATGATATCTGCGGAATGCTTCGAGGGCAGATATTTGAGAATATGAAAAAGCTCGGTATGGTTAAGAAGAAATCCATGAAGTACGGGACCCTGTTAGTATGTCTTTACTTCTACTACCAGAGCTTCTTCTCAGGTATTGGCAAGGTGACATGAAAACCGACAGACTGGTCATGCACCAAATAGCTGAACTGGCCGACCAACTGGGAAACAAGTTAGGAAAAGTAATGACTGAGTATTTTGAGGCCTTTCAACTAAGGATGCATGCAAGGGAGCGGGTGTCGTAAACTATTGTTGACTTATACAAAGATGATGTGTGTTTTCTAGTTTCCACTAATCATTGCATCATTCAAGCAGTGGAACCAAGAACGGTGTATGCTCCTGAGCTGGGATATGAGATCACTACCAAAACTGCTAAGGCATATGCTAATGCCTTAAATGAAGCAAATTTGGATCTCACTGCCAACCGGTTCGGCACATTCGCAGAGATTCAAGAGAATCTGAGAAAGGGGGCACCGATCAAGAATGTTTCCAAGAGGGCCCCCACACCAAAGAAGAAACCGGCGATTGAGCAACCCAAGGCTCAAATGCAGAAAACTAAACCGGTATCCAGTACCCAAGAAGTAGAACAAGAGGAGACAGATCTAGAAGACACAATTCCGATAATCAAGAGGAAGAGTGACAATCCCAACCGGTGCTGAGAGGGGAGGGGTGAATCAGCACCTCTAAAATTTATTCACTTTAAAACCGGTGAAGCAAATTTACAGTAGAAAGGAAGGCAGATTTAAGCAAATAAATCAATAAGTAAACAATCACACAGTGACACCAGATTTATTACGTGGAAACCCGGTTAGGGTAAAAACCACGGTGTGAGGAGACCTCACAAATTTTCTACTCTTCTGCAGTACGCCGTGTTAGGAGCTTTCTTGGTTAAAGGATAAAAACGCACTTGTTAGATGCGACCTGGTCAACGGATTTGTTACGATAAGGCCGGTTAGTGCTTGCCTAATTAAAAAACTTTGAACACCTTACAAGATGCCACCCGGTTAAGGGATTTGATACAAGGGACCTATTAGAGTCCACCCAAATACTGGGATTTAACTATTGTAATTGCTAGAGAACAATAGCAGGTTTGACCTTTTACAGATAGCTAAGCATAGCCTGATAAGATCTTTGTTTGTGCTCAACTAAGAAGCATCACTGGTCACTACAAGTGTCTTCTCCTCTACTGTTGTGCTATTCTGCACATTCTTCTTTCTCACTTTTTCTTTCTTCTTTTCACCCCTGGCTTCTTTAGCATACAGGTTCACTCTTTTACTCAGCCGAATGAAGGCAACTTCTATTTGCCTTGGACAGAAGAATATATAGGGTCCTGGCCCTAATTGTGCTCATTAAGCATGACCTAACTTTAGATCTTCATCGGATTCATTGCTCAGTGGAGTACCAGTTTACTGAGGAAACATCCGATGCATGCCCTTGCTTTATCTACCTAATGAAGAAAGCAATAGTTGCATGTCAAGCAACTTTCCTTCATAGGAGATAATGCTTTGTTTTAAAGCCACTGATCTCGGCTTTAAATCCTCCAGACTTGCCTCAATCCGATCGCCAATTTTAAAGCCACTGATCTCGACTTTAAAGCCTCCAAACTTGCTTCAAACAGATCGCCAATTTGACTCAGACTTCTGGGTTTAGAGTAGAAAATCTCAGTCAAAGAGTTAGTTGGAACAGTTAGTCTGACTATGACTTCCTTGATTCATAACCGGAGTCATTAATATACCGGTTCCGGTTGAGTTCAGTTCTTCATGTTGTGAACAGGTAAGAGTCCCTGTTCCCATCCCTTTCTTGGCTTACTGGTCGCACCGTCCTTGGTTTGTTGTCCCTTGCTTGGCCTACCGGTTGCACTATCCTCGGTTGTATTGTTGACACCGGTTAGCTATTGCTTTATCTGTACTTGTCTATACCGGTTGTAGCACGGTCCTCAGCTGATGCTGGAATCCTCTTTTCCTTTACAGTGTACATAGCCCGATGGCTAAGGCTTTGTATAGTGACCAATGGTTTTTGCATTCAGTCACAACTGTCTTGTATATTGACATCATCGGCCAAACCATCCTTTCATATAGATCTATTTGGTTATGTAGACTTTATAGAGATGACAAGTCTCTATACTCTTTTTGCCAATCAATGACAACACTAGTACCAGTAACAGGCTTACTGGTTATCATCACTTAATGCCAACAATCTCCCCCTTTGGCATTGATGGCAAAATTGATGGGCAATCACCTTACTATTACAGTCCTTCGGTTATTGCCAAATTCTCCCCCTTTTTGACAGTGATGCCAAAGGCTAGTCAGAGAGACTACCTTTGTCTAATCTACTCCCCCTATGAGCAACATTCATTTTTCATCAGTTTAGAAAAGATGAGGTTTAACCTTCTGTTGAAGCACAATGAACTAATGACCACCTTTTCAAGTTTACTGAAGATCATGAAGGGGTATCACCCCTAGTTTACCTCTGAGATACTCAAAAGTACTCTTTGGTAATGACTTCGTGAAGATATCAGCAATTTGTTCCTTGGTTGGAATATACTCCAGTCTCACCTCCTTGTCTTGTACCAGCTCTCTCAAGTAATGATACTTGATAGCAATGTGCTTTGTCTTGGAGTGCATAACAGAGTTCTTGGATATGTTTATTGCACTAGTGCTATCACAATAGATAGCTATTAGTTCAAGTATATGTTCTTTAATTCCTTCCTGCAGTTGTTTTATCCAGATAACTTGTGTGCAATTGATTGCTGCAGCAACATATTCGGCCTCTGCAATAGATTGGGATATACAATTCTATTTCTTGCTGGTCCAAGAAACAATTCTTCCACCAAGAAATAATGCACCACCACTTGTGCTCTTTCTATCATCAATGTTTCCAGCTCAATCTGCATCGGTGTATACTTTTACTTTGAATCCTCCCTTGTGAGGAAACCATAATCCATAATCCTCAATTCCCCTTGGATATCTGAATATTCTCTTTACTGTTATTAGATGTGTCTCTTTGGGATTTGCAGAGATTCTTGCCACTATGCCAACTGCATGTGTGATGTCCGCTCTACTGTGAACAGCATACTACAGTTTTCCTATCATGGATTGATACATTGTTTCATTTACTTCTTTAGCTTCATCCTCCTTTGATAACTTTAGGTTAGTTATCATTGGGGTCCCAACCAGTTTAGAATCATCAAGTCCAAAGGTCTTAAGAATTTCTTTGATATATTTGGACTGAGAAATAAAAATTCCTTATTTTAGCTGATGGACCTGTAGTCCAATGAAGAATTTTATTGCGCCTATCATAGACATCTCAAATTCTTTCTTCATCTCTTCGGCGAAGGCTTTGCTCATCCTGTCATCTCCTCCAAAGATGATATCATCCACAAAGATCTTAGCAATTAGATTTCCATCTTTTCCAGTCTTGAGATACATATTGTTGTTGTCCCCGGTTCTTGTGAATCTTATGGTTAGAAGATATGAATGCAACCTTTCATACCAAGCCCTTAGAGCTTGCTTAAGCCCATACAGAGCTTTCTTCAGTTTACAGACCATTCCATCCTTATGTGCAGATGTGAAGACTTCTGGTTGTTCAATGTAGACTTCTTCCTCCAGTATTCCATTTAGGAATGCAGACTTAACATCCATCTGGTATACTTTGAATCCTTTGTGAGCAGCATAGGCGAGTAGAATTCTCACTCCTTCCATTCTTGCTACAGGTGCAAAGGTTTCTCCATAGTCCAGTCCAGCTTCCTGGGCGTATCCTTTGCAGACCAATCTTGTCTTATTTCTTATGACTTTTCCATCCTCATTCAACTTGCTCCTGTAGACCCACTTGGTTCCTATGACATTTTTGTCCTTAGGTCTTGGCACAAGTTCCCATGTATCGTTCTTTTCAATCTGCTCAATTTCTTCCTCCATGGCCTTGACCCAATTGTCATCTTCTAGAACTTCCTTGTTGGATTTGGGCTCTACACAGGAAAGTAAGCATATATTCTCTCTAGCCTTTTTCCTGGTTAAGATATTTGCATGTTTGTCACCAATTATATTGTCAGTGGAATGATATGTGACATACCTTGGAAGAACCGGTCTCTATTCCCGGTCTGGTTCTTCCGGTTGAGCATTATCTTCATCATGGTTCTGGGCATCAACTTGTTCACCATCTTGCGTTAGCCTGTTGGGTTCAGGTACAATCTCCCAATCTAGATGTTTGTCCATGTGTATTTCTCCTTCATCTTCAGTCATTGCTTTGTTGAACTCAAAGGCATTTCCTTCATTTAGGCCTTCAACACTGTCATGATCATCATGAGCAGTCTTTTTATCTGGTTCTGAAGATTCATCAACTTTTACATTGATGCTTTCAATTATCTTGCCTATTCTTTTGTTCAAACACCAATAGGCCTTACTTTTGGTAGAGTAACCCAAAAATGTTCCTTCATCACTCTTACAATCAAGCTTCCCAGAGTACATATCTCTTTTAATGTAACATTTACTACCAAAGATCTTGAAGTAGCCTACACTAGGAGTATGCTTAAACCATAGTTCGTAAGGAGTCTTACCGGTTCCCTTTTGACTTGAATCCGATTGAGTGTGTAGGAAGTGATGAGACAGATCTTTCTGAATCAACAAGGTTCTAGCGCAATCAATCAGCGTCCTGTTTCTTCTTTCTACTACTCCATTTTGCTGAGGAGTCCTTGGTGCAGATAGTTGTCTTTTTATTCCATGCTCCTCACAGTAGTGAGTGAACTCTTGAGAGGTATATTCACCTCCTCTGTCTGATCTCACACTTCAAACTTTTGCCGGTCTCTTTTTCCACTCTAGCTTTGTAGATTTTGAACATGTGGAAAGCTTTTGATTTCTCCTTCAAAAAGAATGTCCACATCATTATGGAGAAGTTGTCTACAAAGAGCATAAAGTATCGGTCTCCATGGTAGCTCTTTGCTCTCATTGGTCCACACAGGTCAGTGTGCACCAAGTCTAGAACATTCTCAACAGAGAAGGACTTACTATTGAAAGATGTTCCAATCATCTTTCCTTACTGACAATCTTTGCAAATACACTTGATGGGCTTGGTAATCTCAGGAAGTCCTCTTACCATTTTCTTTTTGCTCACTTTGACAATACTGTCAAAGTTTATGTGGCAGAGCCTCTTGTGCCATAACCAGCAGTTGTCTTCTTTGGTCATAAGACAGATTTTGCTTGATTCTGCTTTGACCAAGGCTATGAGACAAGCTCCTTCCATTGAGTCAAGGTAGAAGAAGTTGCCTTTTCTCTGTCTACCGGTTGCAACATGAGTTTCAGATTGATTCTTTACTATATAAGAACCTTGTTCGAATTCCAGCAGGAATCCTTTGTTATTCAATTGTGCAACACTCATCAAATTGTACTCGAGTCCTTCAACCTAGTACACATCTTCATAGACAGCATTGTTACAGAGAGCAATAGAACCTTTACCTTTGATGGCACAGAGGGCATTGTTTCCAAAGGTAACTGATCCGCTGTCATTGAGCTCCAAGTTGATGAACTTGTCCTTGTCACCGGTCATGTGGTGAGTGCATCCGCTGTCAATGATCCAATCATCATGCTGATGAGATTTGGATATGAGTGCAACTTCATTTATAACTGGATTCTCCTCCTTTATTGCAACAAATACAATTTCTGGATCCTCTTGAGTCTTCAGGACTCATTGTCGGTAACTCCTTCCTCTGCAAGATAGCATTCCTTCTTTGCTTTGCTCTTGAACCAGTCTCTTTTATCTTTACATTCATTATCAGGACACCTTGCAGCAATATGTCCTATCTTGTTGCAGGAGAAGCATTTCAAAGGGAGTTTCCCTTTGTACTTCCCTTTTCCTCTGAGGAATCTCCTAGCGATGAGTGCTTTGAACTCATCTTGCTCCATCTCCTCTGAGAGCAGATTCTCAACAAGATTGCCAATCTTTCCGGTAGAGCAATTACTGGTTTCTCTTCCCTTTTTGGTGGAAGTGACGTTGACAAAAGACTCAAAAGCTGCTTCCTGAACAAATAAGCTATTATCAAAATTACTTAATTCGAAGGCAGCTAGCTTACCGATTAGGGAGTCTAGGGTGACTTGATCTTTGGTCACCGATCTGAGCTCTTGAATGGCAGAGATCTTGATGGCATACTGAGGTCTGAGAGTTCTCAGTATTTTGCTAACCACCTCCTCTTCACTAAGCTTTCCTCCAGCGCTTTTGATGGAGTTGATCACCTCTTTGATCCGGTTGCTATATTGCTCGATGTCTTCTCCTTCATTCATCCTCATGTCATCATACTTTCCTTTGAAGCTTTCAACCTTGGCTCTTTGAACATTTGGATCCCCTCCATAGACCATTTGCAACTTGCCCCACATCTTGAAGGCAGAATCAAGATGTTCTATCTCGGCATACACATGATCAGGTAGTGTGTTGGCTATCATGTCCTAAGCAGCCATGTGCTCGGCTTTGATCTTCTGTTGATCGGGTGTTAGCGTGCCAGTGAGTTCAGTGTAGTCAATTGTGACATGGTTCCAGTATTGATAGTCGTTGGTGTTCATGGACAGCTTCATCTTGCTGCACCAAAGAGTAAAGTTTTCTTTCGAAAACTTTGGTCCTTCCTTTCTCATCATCTTGACTTTTTCTTTGTGCGGTCAAGCAGCAAAGAAAACAAACCTGGAGCTCTGATACTAATTGACAGTCCCAACAGGTGCTGAGAGGGGAGGGGTGAATCAGCACCTCTAAAATTTATTCACTTTAAAACCGGTGAAGCAAACTTACAATAGAAAGGAAGGCAGATTTAAGCAAATAAATCAGTAAGTAAACAATCACACAGTGACACCAAATTTATCACATGGAAACCCGGTTAGGGTAAAAACCACGATGTGAGGAGACCTCACAAATTTTGTACTCTTCTGGAGTATGCCCTGTTAGGAGCCTTCCTGGTTAAAGGATAAAAACGCACTTGTTAGATGCGCCCCGGTCAAGGGATTTGTTACAATAAGGCCGGTTAGTGCCTGCCTAATTAAAGGACTTTGAACACCTTACAAGATCTCACCCGATTAAGGGATTTGATATAAGGGACCTGTTAGAATCCACCCAAATACTGGGATTTAACTATTGTAATTGCTAGAAAACAATAGCAAGTTTGACCTTTTACAGATGGCTAAGCATAGCCTGATAAGATCTCTGTTTGTGCTCAACTGAGAAGCATCACCGGTCACTACAGGTGATCTTCTTTCTCACTTTTTCTTTCTTCTTTTCACCCCTAGCTTCTTTAGCATACAGGTCCACTCTTTTACTCGGTAGAATGAAGGCAACTTCTATTTGCCTTGGACAGAAGAACATATAGGGTCCTAGCCTTAATTGTGCTCATTAAGCACGACCTAACTTTAGATCTTCATCGGATTCATTGCTCAGTGGAGTACCAGTTTACTGAGGAAACATCCGATGCATGCCCTTGCTTTATCTGCCTAATGAAGAAAGCAGTAGTTGCGTGTCAAGCAACTTTCCTTCATAGAAGATAACGCTTTGTTGTAAAGCCACTGATCTCGACTTTAAATCCTCCAAACTTGCCTCAATTCGATCGCCAATTTTAAAGCCACTGATCTCGGCTTTAAAGCCTCCAAACTTGCTTTAAACAGATCGCCAGTTTAACTCAAAGACTTCCGGGTTTAGAGCAGAAAATCTCAGTCAAAGAGTTGGTTGGAACAATTAGTCTGACTATGACTTCCTTGGTTCATGACTGGAGTCATTAATATACTAGTTTCGGTTGAGTTCAGTTCTTCATGTTGTGAACAGGTAAGAGTCCCTGTTCCCATCCCTTTCTTGGCTTACCGGTCGCACCGTCCTCGGTTTGTTGTCCCTTGCTTGGCTTACCGGTTGCACTATCCTCGGTTGTATTGTTGACACCGGTTAGCTATTGCTTTATCTGTACTTGTCTATACCGGTTGTAGCACGGTCCTTAGCTGATGTTGGAATCCTCTTTTCCTTTACAGTGTACATAGCCCAGTGGCTAAGGCTTTGTATAGTGACCGGTGGTTTTTGCATTCAGTCACAACTGTCTTGTATATTGACATCATCGGCTAAACCATCCTTCTTTCATATAGATCTGTTTGGTTCTGTAGACTTTATAGAGATGAGAAGTTTCTATACTCTTTTTGCCAATCAATGACAACACTAGTACCAGTAACAGGCTTACCGGTTATCATCACTTAATGCCAACAAAGAGGGGATCTAGCAAACCGGTAAAGGAGGATCCACCAAGAAGTAGGAAGTCCACAATTCATGAATTTGTGGCAGGATTGAAAGAATTTGGCGGAATGGGTGGTGTCCAAAGAAGGTACAATCTATCAAATGAAGAAGATAGAAGGAAAATTGAAGACGCAGTAGTCTACTGCCTCCATAAGTTCAATCTGCATCTAGTAGAACTACATACTACTTTGCCTGATGATCTTCTAGAAATTCTTGAAACTAGATGGAAAGCTGTATGGACAAGGAAAAGGAGCTGAGGATACATGCTCTTCTAGAGGTTCAGAACCATCTCACTCTGGAAGAAGCCACCAAACAGGCTGAACTGCATAACCAAACCTTCTTAACAAAAAGGACGATCAGTCTCATGCTTGTTGGAGAAGTTGAGAAAGTACATAATGAAGGAGTAGAGATGTGGACCAACCTTCTTTAGACCCAGAAGCAAGCTGAGGAAGAATGCCAAAGAACAACAGTTCCACTGGTCCCTGACACCAGTAAAGGAAAAGGAGTGCTTGAAGCCGAAGAAACAGTCAAAGAGAAGAGCTCCACAGTACCGGTCATTGTCGACATCACTGATGACAAGAGCAGCAAGCCAGCACGTCCAACCATTCTCATCTCTCCGAGTAAAGGTAACACTCGTCCTATGTCAGTCAATGATATAGTTGATGAAGTAATGGACTTCGGATTAATAGACAATGCTACTAAGTGGTATAGTGTGCTAGAAGAAGAGGATAAACAGGCAGTAATTGTAGCAATAGTGGAAACTTTTCTGGATTTTCATAAAACTCCAAGGGATTACAGGTCTAAATTTCCCCTGGAATTAAATTCTAGGCTTCAGGCCAAATGGAGAACCGGTATAAGCACAAATACTAGAATTAACAGAGAAACCTTGTCTAAGGTTAGACCTGGCCTAAGTGAAGATAGGATCAAGCTTCTACTAGAAGAAGCAGCAATGAATTTGGATCCTAAATATAGAGTTGCCAAAATAATCAATGGATTTGAAAATGAGGTATACACAGAGACTCTGGATTTCTGGCAAAAGTATGACTTCAGTACCTTGGACAATTTAAGTCCTCAGGATCAAGCTGAACAAATGCAAGCACCACCGGTCAAATTCACAACTGGTGAAGAACCTTCTACCGGAAAGGAAAAAGTTCAAACAGAGGAGTTCACAGCTAGTGAACAAATAAATGTTGAACAAGAGATAGGAAGTGAAATACCTATGGGTGATCTTCATACAGCTGCAGAGCAATCGAATGTACTACTTCACAAAGAACAGAATATAGAAGTTGAAGTGCAACCGGGAGATGATGCTCAGAATGAGGAAGAAGCGCCTGCAGAGGAAGGTCCACCGGAAGAAGAAGAAGAGGTTCAACCAGAAGATGCAGCTCATCAAGATGATAAAGAAGATAAGGAACAAGAACAAGAAATTCCTGTACACACTGAGCAAGCTCGACCGGAACAAGAGCCCAAGCAACAGGATCAAGCAGACATACCAAGCTCCTCCTCATCTAAGAGGAAGTTGTCATTCGCTGAGGATAAGGAAGCCAAGAGGAGCAAAGTCACCGATACAGTGGTTGACATCAATAAGATGTCAACAAGGCAGCTAAAAGAGCTGACCAAAAGGAAACAGGACATGGTCCTGACAACTGTAAAGAACATTTTGTGCAACTTCGTACCTGATGCTGATATAGACGAAGAAGAACCGGTCATAGATCAGCTGGAAGTTCTGGCACAGGCAAATGGTGATGATCTGACATATCCAGAAACTATGGCAATTGACCACTATGAGAAGAAAAGAATGGAGATTATCCACAAACAAGTTGAAGAAATTAAGGTAAATGTGCAAATCAACCTAAGAGTGCTTCAACAGCAACTTCAAGTGGCAGGAAGTTTGATGAGCAGAACTTCAAACTTTGAAATATTTTTGCAAGATCTGACAGAAAAGTCTGCAAAGACCTCAGAGGACATAAGAGCTTTGTCATCTCAATTTGACATCAAGAATAAATCTGCAACAAATTTTAGTAGAGAAATGACAAGTCTTGCTCTAATCCTGAGAAAGACTGTTGAAGAGGAGAATAAGAGAATCCAAGACATTATTGGATTTCAGTTATTTCTGGCCCCAACATTTGACTCCATGCAGCAAACCGCGACTTCTACAGAGGCTCTGATCAATGAACCGGAGTACAAAACTATGGAAGATATGGAGAACATCATTGTTTCTCTAAGGCAGCCCAAAAGAACATAGAATATGTAACCGGCCAATGGGCACCATTTCTTCACTCTGCAAAGACAATCTACAAGGATATCTTCACAAAGCTACGAATGTAAAATCCTCAGTGAAGCTTAACCCTTTGTCCTATGGAGGCAAAAAGGGGAAGAAGAAGCAGAAGAAAGCAGAGGATATAGAAAGGGAAATGGGAAGTAGACTAGCACTCAGACAGCAGCAAAAAGGTCAGAAAGGAACAAGACAAAACACCTACAGCCACTCCACCAGAGCACACACACATGGGAAGTCTGGAACAAGGGAAGTGTGCTACAAAGGGAAGAGAAGTCTACAAGAACAAGGAATACATTGTCACAAGTAAGTGAGTATGGTTTTGTGTATGGTTTTGCCACCAATGACAAAGGAGAAGATTATTAGCAATATAAGTTGTCATTAGTGTAATTCACAAACACCATTCACACGGGTAAAGGTTCACCGATCACTCACGTTACTTAAAAGACATTGGTAGACTAGAAACAGTGTATGCACCGGTAGACTAAGTAAAGGGGGTACACCGGTAGACTAAGCGAAGGGGGTACACCGGTAGACCGAACCAAGTACACAGTACCGGTCTCATAGTGCATACAAGGATGAACCGGGTATAACGATATACCAATCTAACTGCTTAAAGATCCGCACCAGATTCTGTGGAACAGTTTGAGTTAAAACTGGATTATACAAAACATCCACCGCTCAAAAGTGGAGTTAGCTTTATTTCTACGGATGTTTTAAAGGTAAACTCCAAATCATAACGCATAGCTTTTTGCTAGTTGCATGATTTATGGTTGAGTTTACAGCCTGGCAGTTCTATGAGTTAAGGGTTTCATTACGGTGAACTCTTTTATAAATACAGGTCATAGGACGCAAGAAAAATGTTGTTGAGAGTTGTTGAATAAACAGAGCAGTGAAGAGACATCTGCACAAAGATCACAGTCACCAGAGGTGAAAGGAAAAGAGGCAGAAAAGATTCAACAACCAAGCAAACCGAGGAAGAGATCAACAGGTATGATCTAATCAGACAATCAATGTCAATTGAGATCAGTGCTTTTATAAGGTGTGAAAGCAAATTAAAATCCCCCTATCAGGGTGAACCTAATCGATTCTTTGTAAAATCCCCTAATAGGGTAACATCTTTGTTGATGTTGAAAGACCTCTAACGAGGCAACTCTTAACAGGGTTAAGATCTTAACCGATCTTGTATAAAATCCCTTAACCGGGTAGCACCTTCATAAGTGTTTTGTAAGCTCCTAACATGGCACCTTCATTCTGCAGTAGTAAAGTTGTGAGCTCTGTCTCACCGTGGTTTTTTCCTTCTAACCGAGGGTTTCCACGTATACATCTTGTGTTGATCTGTGTATTTCTATTTATGCTTGTTGATGATTAATTACATTCTGCTTATCTTGCAAGAATAGTTTAATAAGTATTGAATTGCAATAGAAATAGTTTTTACTGATTCACCCCCCCCCCCCCCCCTCTCTCAGTAACCGGTTAGTAATAACAAACCCCATGGGCAAAAAGTGTTGAGAACTATAACCAACCAAGAATTAAACATGGCGAGGAGATTTGATGTCACAACCCAACTGGTAAAGCACACGGCTCCAGTCATCCGTAAGAAACTTGAGTAAGTCCTTGTAATTGCCTTTGTCTTCTCCATCCTCGCCGCTAACCTTGCGCTACATCAAACATAGAGGTTGTAGAACTGTGCATGACCTGTAGGCTAAACCTCAAGATACTACCCATCTTCCTTTCCATTTTGAGCATTTTGGTTTTCAGTTCCCCTGCCCCAATCTTCAAATTGGCCAGCTCCAAGGTAGTTTTAAGATAATTTGTACAGATGGAATTTCCAGCAATATGATTAACATTCTCTTCTTCTGGCATCATGTCCCCAATTAGGTCAATCGGCTCCTCTTCCATGCTATTAGAGATACGAGTGGAGCTATTACTTGTTGATTTGTCCAAGCTGCCAAGAGTTTGAATTTCAGCATCGTTACCCTCAACCATCTTCCCCTCTTCTCATCTTTATCCTTAATCTTCCCACTCCCCTAGTTAGCATCCACCTTTGAATCATAGTCAACAAGCAAATTTTTACCCCTCTTTGCTGACCAGGTTGCCAACCTATTAGACTTACGGCGGTTACTTTGTTCCTCTTAGGCATCATCTTCTTGCTCACTAATCACCTTTTGGATTGTAAACTTGGATTTCTTAGCAAGGGGAGGGGTTTGTCCCCTTTCTTTTGATAGTGGTCAGAATTTTGGACACTTTGCTTTTCAGCCCACTAGGTTCAACAAAGGGGAACATCAGGATTGGGTGTTTGAAGGGTCCTAGGTCTAGAGGTAATCTTGAAGGCTCTTGGATGGCGTATACACTTTTTCTTGCTAGGCCTTGGAGCATCAATAATATTAGCAGGCAAGGGGACTGCAAAGTGGGGGCCTCATAAAACCACAATGGTATTAGGGAGACAAAGCGCCAAATGAAAAGTATAAAGCCTAAAGATTAGCCCCTAGTGTAGAGGAATAGACTTCTTGCCCTGGCTTTTGAGCATTCTCCTTTTCATCCAAAACTGAACTTTCAAGAGAATTGAGCAGGAAAAACGGGAAGGAAATAATATCATGATTCCTAAAATGGTTGAGGAGAGGCATATGATAATAGTAGTAAACTTTAAAACACTCTTTTAAAGTGAAATAATTCATAATCATAAGACAAACCTTGTTCGAAGGTGATGGTAGTTGTTCCCTTTCATATCCTCCCTACATCTTAACCAGAGCTTCACCTCCTCTAAAAAACCTATTAAGGCTGTCAGTGTCCACCACTCAGCTAGTCTTCTTTCATTTTCTACCTTTGGAGGATAACGTAGTAGCCTTAGCAATCACCTCACTAATTACGAAGGAGATTCCCCCCACGATGACTCTCCTATCCTCCCAAGAGTTGGTAAATTGTATAGATAAACCCTCATCAAACCATTTATGGATTCAATAAACTTAGAAATCCCCCCTCCCTACAAATATGCCAAACAGTTGTGTCATTCCTGAAGGCACCTGTCTTACCAGGCTCTATACAGACACGGTCCCCACCCATGCCCATAGTAGAAAAAGGATAACCAGAAAGGCATACTCTAGTAATAAAACTACAAGCCCAAGCACAATTAAAGAAACTTGCCTTTACAACACAGTGATTTAAAAGAAAATAAAGGGCTTGCTTGCTGAGTTGGGTGAAATTATTACACCATCCTCCCAAAAACCTCAGCTCGTGTAAGGTATAGTTTCCCACATATGAAGGTCTTTTCATCTCAAAGTACAAAGAGTGTGCTCCTTTACAAGGGAAACAATAATTTATGTGTAAGTAGTTGAGTGTGATCAAAACATGATTCTAGCTCATCATTATAGGACTCACCCTATGGTTCACGTTGTTCCTATACTTCATCAAAGGCCACATAGGCTGTTGATTATTACTTAAAAGAATTTTATTATCACACATATTCAAGGCTAGTCCACATCCCCAGACTGCCTTGCCACCTAGTTAGGTACGTATTCAAATTCGAATTCAAACTTTCCACCAAATTCTCCCGCTCTAAAAAATCTAGTTTGGGACCCCAACATGATAGGACCTATCACCAAGATGTACATAGCAAGATCCACCAAAGCCAAAATGAAGTATCACCCAACATCCCTATTAGAGATTGCGCTCTCTCCCCTTAGAAGAGTTTGGAGATCAACAGGAAGGGACTCCTGCTTCCTCCAACACCTAAGTCCTTCAAATTTATAGCCATGTGCAACCAAAGAATCAACTATCACATTACCTTCCCTATAGACATGGTTAATGTCAAAGAAGTCAAGTCCTAGGAGAAGTCTACGAGTGTTTCCCACAATTCCATCAATTGACAAATTTTCCCAAGATAGCCCTTTAATAGCAACTACAATGAGCTTTGAATCCCCTTCTATAGATAACACTCTAACTCCAATTGATAGCACAATCCTGAGCCCCGAGAAAAGACCCAGTTCTTCAACTTGATTGTTCATATAATTTTGTAATTTGCCACTATATGCTACCACTATACTTCCAGAATCAGTTCTGAACACTCCCCCATAGTAGCATTGCCTTGAGCTTGTTTTGCAATCCCATCAAAATTGAGCTTGTACCATCCTGATCTAGGGGGGGACCATTTGGTGTTCTTCCTTTCCATTCTATTGGAGCTATCAGATTTCGTATAAGAGTTAGCAAGGCCCCAACTTGTAGAAATTTTATTGTCCAGTTGTGATGGAGGGAGGGAAGGGCAATGACAGATGGTGACTGCCATGTTCTCCATAAGAGATTAGTGGAAAATTGAAAAACATCATCACTCGAATTTTCCACACCACGGAAGATCCTATGATTTCGCTCTTTCCATATGCTCCAACTTAAATGGGGAGGGATTTGCATCCAAAGCCGTCTAATGAGGGGGTTATAGGAAATCCCCCTCTAGTTAAAAACAAGTTGACGGACCTCCCCAATCATAACCCGGTCCATTTGGAACTTGTGCAGCACCATATTCCATAAGGTTTGCATCTACGAACAATTGATTAGGAGATGAGAGACAGTCTCCTCTTCACACTTACAAAGTACACAGCAGTTTGGTAACTGAAACCCTCCCTTAGTTAAGTTGTTTTGTAAAAGAACTTATTGTACATGACAGTCCACCAAAAAAATTAATTTTAGGGATGAGTTGGGGATTCCACAGCCTTTTCCAAAGATCTTCAGTACTATCTTCCGGCAGGAGCAGGAGCAGTCTTCATAGTGAATTAACCCCCAGCATTCTTGCTCCAAAAGAATTTGTCCTCCCTTTGAAACATCAGAATTTGTCCTTCTCCTTCTCACATATTGTAGCCTCTCTTGCAAGTCCCTTATTAGAAATAAAAGTTGATGTTGAGTAGGACAACAAAGAGACATTCTTCCAGGATTTAGAGTCAGATAGGTAGTCAACCATCCGGATCCAAAGAAATGCTTCACATTCCCACAAAGGGCGCTAAACACTGGGTGGGATGACAAAGGTTTATCCCTCTACCAAGTGTCGTCCCAGAAGAAAACTATTTGACCATTGCTGATCTACCATTTTAGCCCCATATATATTATATTTTTGCATTTAAGATTGTTGCTCCATATCTTGGACCCACTAGAGAGTTCCTGAGCAGTTAGGACACAATAGACCTTTCATTATTCAAGTACTTGACAACCATAATATCACACCAGTCAGCACTATGAAGTGCGAGTTTCCAACCAATTTTTGCAATAAGGGCTTTGTTCAGATGGGAGATTTTCCTAATGCTCAATCCTCCCATATTCTTTGGTTGGCAAACCTTACCCCAACTAACAAGGGTCATCCTCTTCCTTTCCTCCACACCCATCCAGAGGAAACTTTTTTGTATTCTTTCTATTTTTTCAGCCATAGAGTTTGAGATCCTGAAGAGGGAAAGGAAATAGACAGGAATCCCTTGAAGAGAGGCTGCTAAGAGTTGCAATTTTCCAACACTGCTGAGAAGTCTTTCCACACTCCTAACTTGCATTGTATTCTCTCAAGGATTGAGCCCCAAAAGATATTAGTCACCTCCTTACCAGTAAAAGGAAGCCCAAGTTAGATACTAGGAAGATTGGCACATTGACAATGTAGGATAGTTTTAATTTTAATCTGCAAGTTGTCTGAGGTGTTGAAGAAAAAAATGTTATTTTTATCATAATTCATGGACTAGCCAGAAACATAAGCATATTGGTTAAGAAAGTGTTTCCATACTTTGGTTTCTGTTGACGTATTTAAGTTGTCATTGGTTAAGTTAGATGCAAACATCATTCCCACCAGTAAGCCAGTAGACCACTCATACTCCTTTATAGGCACCAGTAGACCGAACAGAGTATATGCACCAGTAGACCAAACATACTTCATACAACCGGTCTTATAGAACATACAGGGGATGTATGAACAACCGGGTATAAGATTGATACCGGTCGACTGCATGATAATCTGCACCGAATTATGTGGAGTTATTTGATTTAAAACCGAATTATACAGAGCATTCACCATTTAGAACTGGAGTTAGCTTTTTAACAGGAGTTAGTTTTATTTCTACGCGGATGTTTCAAGGTAAACTCAAGATCATCTCGCAAAGCTTTTCTTGCTGCATGATTTATGGGTGAGTTTACAGCTTGGCAGTACTATGAGTTAAATTTTTATTAAGATTAATTTCTTATAAATACAGGTCATAGGACACAAAAGAAGTGTTGTTGAAAATACAGAGCAGGAGAGAGATATCTTTTGAGAGAAGCTACGGTCACAAGAGCTGAAAGGCAGAGGTTCAACAGCCAAGCAGAGCAAGAAGGTTAACAGGTATGATCTAATCAGACAAAAAGTGTCAATTCAGATCATTGCTTTTATATTGTTAAAGCATATTCAAATCCCTCTATGAGGGTGAACCCTATTAGGTTAGTTGTATAAATCCCTTAACCGGGTAACATCTTAATTGGTGTTTAAAGTCCTTTTGCAAGGCGACTCCTAACAAAGTCAAGATCTTAACAGGTCTTCTACCAAATCCCTTTACCGGGTAGCACTCTTACAAGTGCTTTGTAAGCTCTTAACAGGGCACCTTTATTACTGCAGTAGTGAAGCTGGAGCTCTGTCTCACCGTGGTTTTTTCCTTCTAACCGAGGGTTTCCACGTACATATGCTATGTTGATCTGAGTATTTCTATTTCTGTTTATGAATAATTAATTACATTTTGTTTATTCTGCAAAAATCTGTATACAAGGTTTAATTGAGATAGAAATAGTATTTACTGATTCACCCCCCCCCCCCCCCCCCCCTCTCAGTAACCAGTTGGGAATAACAATTGGTATCAGAGCTTTTGGTTCTCAAAAGAAATAAAGCTTAACCGCTTGAGTAAAAGATAATGGAGGGTTATAGGTATCAGAAGCAGCTTGAGGAAGCCAACGACATCATTGCCTCTCTTGAGAATAGGCTAAGAAGATCCCTTGCTAAAAGAAAGGAGTTGGCTCTGCAGTTGAGTGGGAGCAATGAAACGATTGAAAAGCTCTCTGGGCAAAGTGGATCACATGAAATTGAGGAGGCAGTCTCTGAGCTTATGGAAAGGAATCAGATCCTAACCGATCAGATCTCCAACTTGAAAAGGGAGCAGGAAGATAATGTCCTAAGAATGACTGAAATAATTGAGAAAAAGAGGAAAGGTGAAGATGAAAGAAACGCTGCAGTGAAATCTCGAGCAGCCTCTGAGAGAGCAAGAAATGTGGCAGAAGGAGCAGTAAGAGAAAGTGATCTTGTCCTTCTGAAACTTCAAGAAGACATGCAGATAGCCACTCAAGAAAATGCAAACATGCAAAAGAATTGGCATGATAAAGATGATGCATGCAAGAGGCTGGCAATTGAACTGTATCAACTAAAGCAACAAATAAAAGAACTCAAGGAAAGAAATGAGACACTCAGAAAATACAACGAAAGTTCAGAAAAGCTTGATGAGCAACTAAGAGCTCAAAGAAAGCACAAGGGTCCCACAGGACTTGGGCTCACCGGTCAAAGCACCAAGGAAACCGGGAGTCATTTGGAGTTAAGAAAAGCAAGAAGGAGAAGAGGAAACCGCTGGAACAAAAGGGTAAAAAGACCTTCAACACTTCTTGCAATCACTGTGGGAAACCGGGTCATAAAACAAGTAACTGCAGAAATGCACCGGTAAAGCCAACCAACAGTTACTGCAAAAACTGTTACAAGTATGGCCACAAGACCTCTGAATGCAGGTCTCGTCCCAATAGTGTGTCATGTGGAAGCAGGGGAAGCTTCAAGGGCTATTCCTACACATGCAACAAGTTTGGACACAAGGCTGATGAATGCAAATCCAAAACAATGGCATTCAGATCCCCGCCGAGACCGATATTCCCTATGAGGAATGAGAACCGGAGCACAACCAATTGTGCTAACTGTGGGATGCATAGCCAGAATGACTCGTGGTGTCATTCACCCAAGAAGACAAGGGTAAATCCATGGAAGGAAACCGGGATAGTCTGTTACACCTGCAACAAAGTTGGACACCTGGCCAAAGATTGTAGGAACTGGCCAGTGAACAAAAGAAGAGGATCGGTCAAACCGGTGAAGAAGACCTTGTCTCCCAATCAAAAGGACAAGGGAAAAGAGACCGAGAAAGAAGTCAAGAAGATTTGGTTCAAGAAGGAATCAAAGACCTTCGTTGAGGAGAAGACAGAGGGAAGATCATCGTCTGCTAATGGTGATATCTCTTCAACAAACTGAGCCTAAAAGGCTTAGAGGGAATCGGTAGCCCGTTTACTGTTCCCGGTAAGACTGGTGAGTAACAAACTCACATAGTCAATAAGGAAAACCCGACAGGTGAGTGTTGATCAAACAGGGTTTGTTCAACAAGTAAAAGTCTGAATACCGGTTGGCGAAAAAGAAAAGAAAGGTTAGGTAAGGTAATTAATGCTATAGCCGTTAACAAATAGTTACCATTTGGTAATTACTGTTATGCCCTAAATCTATATAAAGGAAGGAGGATTACTCATTTTCTTTTACTTTGCGATTTGTGATTTATAATTTCTTATGCTTGAGTAATATTCTCGTGCTTTGATCATCGATAAGATATTTCTATAAGACTGATCAAACAACCTGAATGGTGTGCCGGGAGGAGCCATTCACGCCGCTCACCGGATCATGCACGACAACGCACAAAATGATCTTTGTGCAATGCTTCGAGGACAGATTTTTAGAATCTGAAGAAGCTCGGTATCGTGAAGAAAAAGTTCCTGAAATATGGAACCTTACAAGTATGCTTGTTCTTCTATTATTCTAACTTCTTTCCAGGAATAGGCAAGGTGACTTGGGAAACCGATTGACCAGTCATGATTCAGATCAGTGAAATGGCCAACCAACTGGGAAACCAATTCAGTAAAGTCATGACTGACTATTTTGAGGCATTTCAACTAAGGATGCACACCAGGGAAAGAGTCCCCTCAACTATTGTTGACTCCTACAAAGACGAGGTGTGTTTCCTAGTCTCCACCGATCATTGCATCATTCAGGCAGTAGAACCACGAACCAGGTATGCTACTGAAGTGGGGTATGAAATCTCTGCAAAAATAGCTAAGGCATATGCAGATGCCCTACAAGAGAGTGATTTGGATCTATCAATGTACAGATTTGGGACCTTTGAAGAGATTCAGGAGAATCTAAAGAAAAAGGCACCGATTAAGAATGTATATGTGAAGAGGACCCCTACACCGAAGAAGAAACCGGTAGCAGAACAACCCAAAGTTCAAAGGAAGAGAGCACAACAAGCGACCAGCACTCAAGGGGAAGAAACAGAAGGAACAGAAACTGAAGACACAACTCCTCTGCTCCACAAGAGGAAATCTGCAAAACTGGTGAAGGAAGATGCACCAAGAGCAAGAAAACCCACAATTGATGAATTTGTGGCATGGTTAAAGAATTCAGGTGGTATGGCATCAGTTGGAAGGAGATATGAACTGGCAAATGAAGAAGATAAGAGGAAAATAGAAGAAGTTGTAGTTTATTGTATTCATAAGTTTCATCTCACTCCCATAGAACTTCATAAGGTCGTCCCTGATGGTCTCCAGGAGATTCTTGAAGCAAGATGGAAAGCTTCAAGGGAAAGAGAAATACAGCTAAGGATAAAGGCTCTGCTTGAGGTTCAGAACCATCTTACTCTGGACAAGGCCACTCGTCAAGCAAAATTGCACAAGCAAAACTTTCTGTTGAGAAAAAGGGTTAGTCAAATGCTTGTTGGAGAAGTGGATAAGGTACACGAAAAAGGTGTTGCAACATGGACGAAGCTTCTTCAAACCCAACAACAGGCAAAAGAAGCATGCCAAAAGACCACTGAACCACCGGTCAAAAATATTGGTAAAGGAAAGGGAATTCTGAGAGCCAAGGCTCAAGTCAAAGCTAAGGTATCGACTGAACCAGTCATCGTCGATATCACTAACGACAAAGGTGGCGATCCAGCTCCACCAATCATTCTTGTATCTCTAGAAAAAGGTAAGGCTCGCACAATGACTGTAAATGATATTGTAGATGAAGTAAAGGATTTTGGTGAAGTAGCCAATGCGGCTAAATGGTTTAGTGTGTTAGGAGAGGAAGATAAACAAGCAGTAATAGTGGCTCTATTGGAAACCTTCTTGGATTTCAATAGAAGTCCAAGAGACTATAGGTCTAAATTTCCTCCTGAACTGAATACTAGACTAATGAATAAATGGAGAACCAGTCTAGGCACAAACAATAGAATTGTTAAGGAGACACTGTCACAGGTACAACCTGATCTCAGTGAAGAAACGATTAAACTTCTAATGGAGGAAGTATCCATGAATCTGGATACAAAGAATAGGGTTTCCAAGATAGTAAATGGTTCTGAGAAGGAAGTCTATAAAGAGACACTAGATTTCTGGCAACAATATGACTTCAGAGCTCTCAAGGTAACAGGTCCACAGGATCAACCTGAAACAGTACTGGAACCACTGGTTCAATTCACTGCTCGTGAAGAGCCAACAATCGGTGAGCAGGAAGTTCCTGAGGAACAGTTCACATCCGATGAACAGGTGAATCTGGGAGAACAAGTTCTACCAGAGGAACAAGTACTGGGAGAGTCATCGGTCAAGATGACTACTGACAATACAACAAGTGAAGAACAAATTGTTGTGGGTGAGCTACATACAGCTGAAGAGCAGCACACAGAGGAAGCCCCACTAGAAGAGCAAGTACAACAGCAAGAAGATGCACGACCAGAAGTAGAGGTACTACCGGAGGGGGAAATACAACAAGAAGTTGAAAGACCAGCAAAAGAGGTGGTACAACCAGAAGAGGTGGTAATACCGGAAGAGATAGCACAACCAGGAAATGAAGGAAATCAAGAACAACAAAACAAACAGGAACAAGATTTACCTGTACATATTGAACAAGAACAACCAGTACTGGAGCCAAGGCAAAAGGAATAGTTAGATGTTCCAAGCTCGTCCTCATCCAAGAGGAAGTGATCCTTTGCAGCAGAAACTGAGGCCAAGAAGAGCAAGGTTAGCGAGACTGTGGTTGACATAAGCAAAATGTCAACTAGGCAACTAAAGGAGCTAACAAAGAGGAAACAGGACATGGTCCTCACAATTGTAAAGAACATCCTGTACAACTTTGTACCGGATGCAGACATTGATGAAGATGAACCTGTCATTGATCAATTGGAGATTTTGGCACAAGCAATAGGAGAAGATGTCACCAATCCGAAGACAGTTGTCATTGATCACTATGAGAAGAAGAGAATAGAAATTCTCCACAAACAGGTTGAAGAGATAAAGGTAACAGTATCTACCAACATAAGGGTACTCCAACAAAAATTACAAGTTGCAGGAAGTCTAATGACAAAGACTTCAAATTTTGATATTTTTGTGCAAGATATCACCGAGAAGTCATCTAAGACTTCTGAAGACATAAGAGTTATGTCTTCCCAATTCGATATAAGGAACACATCTGCAACAGATTTCAGCAGAGAAATGACAAGCCTAGCTCTCATTCTGAGAAAGGCTTCTGAAGAAAGAACTAAGAGAATCCAAGATCTTACTGGATTTCAATTATTTCTAGCCCCAACATTTGATTTAATGCAACAGACTACAACAGAGGCTGAAAATTTGATCAAGGAACCGGACTACAAAACTATAGAGGACATGGAAAATATAATTGTATCGCTGAAAGCAGCACAGAAAAATCTGGAACATGTCACCGGTCAATGGAATCATTTTCTTCATACAGCGAAGAAAGTTTACAAGGACATCTTCACCAAGTTACAAATGTAATCCAAAAGCATAATCCTTTGTCCTATGGAGGCAAAAAGGGGAAGATGACATAAGAGAAGGTCAAACAGAGGAAGAAGATCAGGACGGAGAGATCAGAAAGAGACAAAGTAGATTCAGCTACATAAGAGAAGGTCAGACAAAGGAAGAGGATCAGGACCGAGAGATCAAAAAGACAAGCAGTAGATTCAGCTACAAAGCATAAGGCAGAACAAGAACAGGGGAAGTCTACATGACAAGGAATAACAGTGATGAGAGCGTGATGTTTTGCCACCAATGCCAAAGGAGAAGATTGTTGACATATTTAAGTTGTCATTGGTTAAGTTAGATGCAAACATCATTACCACCGGTAAGCCAGTAGACCACTCATACTCCTTTATAGGCACCGGTAGACCAAACAAAGTATATGCACCGATAGACCAAACATACTTCCTACAACTGGTCTTATTGAACATACAGGGGATGTATGAACAACCGAGTATAAGATTGATACTGGTTGACTGCATGACAATCCGCACCGGATATGCAGAGCTGTTTGAGTTAAAACTGGATTATACGGAGCATTCACCGTTTAGAACTGGAGTTAGCTTTTTAACAGGAGTTAGTTTTATTTCTACGCGGATGTTTCAAGGTAAACTCAAGATCATCTCACAAAGCTTTTTTTGTTGCATGATTTATGGGTGAGTTTACAGCTTGGCAGTACTATGAGTTGAGCTTGTATTAAGATTAATTTCTTATAAATAAAGGTCATAGGACACAACAGAAGTGTTATTGAAAATACAAAGGAGAGAGATATCTTCTGAGACAAGATACAGTCACAAGAGGTGAAAGGCAGAGAGGTTCAACAGCCAAACAGAGCAAGAAGGTTAACAGGTATGATCTAATCAGATAGAAAGTGTCAATTCAGATCATTGCTTTTATATTGTTAAAGCATATTCAAATCCCTCTATCAAGGTGAACCCTAATAGGTTCGTTGTATAAATCCCTTAACCGGGTAAAAGTCCTTTTGCAAGGCGACTCTTAACAGAGTCAAGATCTTAACAGGTCTTCTACCAAATCCCTTTACCGGGTAGCACTCTTACAAGTGCTTTGTAAGCTCTTAACAGGGCACCTTTATTACTACAGTAGTGAAGTTGTGTGCTTTGTCTCACCATGGTTTTTTCCTTCTAACCGAGGGTTTCCACATACATATGTTGTGTTGATCTGAGTATTTCTATTTCTGTTTATGAATGGTTAATTACATTCTGTTTATTCTACAAGAATCTATATACAAGGTTTAATTGAGATAGAAATAGTATTTACTGATTCACCCACCCTCTCAGTAACCGGTTAGGAATAACAGTTTCAACCATAGAAGCAGTACCAAATAGGATGGTATCATCCATAAATTGTTGTAGGACGACAAGAGGCAAAGTAGAAGCAGGTTGAACACCTTGGAGTTTGCCCCCTTCCACTAATCTTAGGAAACTTCTCCACAAGACCTCTACAAGGATGATAAAAAGGTAATGGGACAGAGGGTCCCCTTGTTTGATGCCTCTGGTAGCTCCAAAAAAACCTCTTGGAACACCATTGACCAGAACTAAATATCGGATTGTAATCACACATTCCGTAATCAACTCGATCATTCTGTTGTCAAACCCCAATTTCCCCAGGACTTTGAACAAGAAATCCCATTTGACTTTGTCATAGGCCTTAGAGATATTCAACTTAAATGTCATTCTCGGTTGACGACACTTGTCCATGGAATGGAGGATTTCGTGGGTTGTGATGACATCCTCATGATAAGCTTCATCGAAATAGACTTGCCTTACAGAAATTATGAAGTTATAAAGTGTCTAAGAGATATATGACATGTCTTATGAAAATGATGATATTGATGAAACCTCGGGTGCCTACAAAGGTTGAGAATGTTACACAGAAAAGCAATGGTACATAGAAATATCCTACTTCAATGAAACTCATCGGGACTCTTACTGAAAAGTAGCTAAACCATAAGACAGACAGATACTAGGAATCTAATAAAGACATAGATGGTCTCATTGACAAAAAGGGTTTTTGACGCTACATATATAACACTTCATCGAAAGGATTTACATAGATAAAGTTTCAAATGCCTAACAAAGTCGAAAAGTATCTTATCAAAGAACAATGTTTTATCGAAAAGATGGGATTCGATGCGACTTCATTGATAGTTACCTCGATGTCGATATAGTAACAAAGATCTACTAAGCGAAGGAGACGTCTTCGTGAAAGTGATTGTTTTATCAAAAAGGTGAAATAGCTTATCGATGAAATCATCAAAAGCTTACAGTGATATGTGGCGCTCATGACTAAAAGGAGAAAAAATAGTATCGATAAGAAGATTATATGGTCTTATCAATAAAGTGGCTTTATTGATGAAGGAATAGAAGGTGAAGGAGAGACAAATCCATCTAATAGAAATATGAACCTACATTGAAATATGGTTATCAACATAAATATGCCAAAGTCTCATCAAAAAGGTGTTTTCGGAGGAACATGGAAAATAGATGAAAGCTAAGAGGCATCTTGGAGAAACCAAAACTTCATCGATAAATATTTATGAATCAAGAATCCCATTGTCTCATCGATGGAAACAAATAAAACTAAAAACATCCATTGGGAATGCCTAATTTCGCCAAAACAAAATTAGGGTTTCTACGAAGATTAATAACAGGAAAACTTTATCGACAAGGGATTTCATATTTCATACCAATGAACTAAATAACGAGTGCCCATCGATACAGTCTTATATGGTCTCTTCGATCAGCCATAGTTAAACATTGAAAGGTGAACAGAAGCAAGATAATGCATCATAGCGTCAATTTGCAGGTTTCATTGACATTGAAAAAAGGAATAAACAAGTATGGCTGAAGGATAACAAAAGTTGATGTATCACATCGACATAGAAATTTTAGTGTTAGCATTTAATGAACGTTCTGATATCAATTGAAGGCCACATGGATGAGATCTTCCTGTAGCCACATGGATAAGATCTTCATGTACCAGATTAAGATCATTGCACTGAATTGCTTTACATAATTGACATCCTGAAGCAGAATCAAAAACAGCGAAGGCACAACATGAAGAGGATTACTGACAAATTCTACAGCAAAGAGTACACAATGCTACACTTGTACACCAATATCACTACATACAAAGAGCGAGACTTCATCGACCATATTGGAGTTGTTGATGTATTTCTTCTAAGGAGTTAGGATTAGTTTACACAAAATCTTTTGTAATTAAGTAGTATCTTTTCACCAAGGGGTGTGTAGTTTCATTCTAGATTGTTCTTCCTTATACATAAGGAAGTTGTTCTCTCAAATTCAAGACATTATCATCATCATCAATCATTGTTATCCACACTTTTAATATTACAGCATATGAGACTTTTTATGTTCTGTGCAGCATTTAATTTCAATTAATCGATAGACCTTAGTGTTGTTGTGCAATAAACAGTGGTGTGTGTTAATCTATGCTCTCTTTGTTGTATGGTTGACACAACCAATCTGACAAAATCAAAGTCCGACAAGCGATTGATGACCGTGACTGATATTGAAGATCTAGTCGTTCGGTTCGCATCTGCTGTAATAGGTTACAAAGTATATCAATCCAGTAACCTAAATAGTATACCGGGTGGAGGCATACATGCAGCTTACAGAATTATACACGACAATGCACAATATGACATGTACGAAATGCTAAGAGGACAAATCTTTGAGAACATGAAAAAGCTAGGCATCGTCAAAAGAAATCACTGAAATTTGGTACACTTCTGGTTTGTCTCTACTTTTACTATTCTAATTCCTTCCTTGGGAGAGGAAAAGTAACATGGACAATAGATCAACCGGTCATGATGCAAATCAGTGACATGGCTAATCAACTGGGAGACTAGTTTGATAAGGCTATGACCGAGCATTTTAAAGCCTTTTAGCTGAAGATGCACGCCAGACAAAGGATTCCGTCAACTATCGTTGACAAATACAAAGAAGAGGTATGTTTTCTGGTATCAACTGACTTCTGCATCATTCAAGCAGTAAAACCAAGAGACGAGTATGCACCTGAGCTTGGTTACGAAATTACCACAAAGATTGCAACGGCGTATGTAGAGGCCCTGGAGAAAGCACACCTAGATATCAGCGCTCAACGATTTGGAACCTACAAGGAGATAGAGAAAAATCCAAAGAAAGCACCAATCAAGAATGTTTATGTGAAAAGAACACCCACACCAAAGAAGAAACCGGGAGCTGCACCACCAAAAGCACAAAAGAAGAAAGTTCAACCGGAGGAAAGCACACAAGAGGAGGAAGCTGAAGAAACCAATTATGAGGACGCAGTTCCCCTCAGCGAAAGAAAGAAGAGAACCGGTAAACCGACAAAGGTGGATCTGCCAAGAAGAAGTAAGCCAACAATTGATGAATTTGTTACAGGATTGAAAGAACCTAGCGGAATGGCTGATGTCAAAAGAAGATACAATCTGGCAAACGACGATGACCGAAGGAAAATTGAAGATGATGTAGTTGAATGCCTACATAAGTTTAATCTGAGTCCTACAGAACTTCAAAAAGTATTGCCTAAGGATCTTTTGGATATCCTTCAAGGTAGGTGGAAAGATTCAATGAACAGAGAAAAGGAGCTAAGGATAAAAGTTCTGTTAGAAGTTTAGAAGCATCTCACACTAGAAGAAGCTACTCAACAAGTTGAGCAACATCAGCAAAATTTCCTGACAAAGAAAAGGATAGGTCTCTTGCTGATTGGAGAAACCGAGAAAGTGCATGATGAAGGAGTAGCCATTTGGACCAATCTTCTTCGGACTCAACAACAAGCAGAGGAAGCACGCCAAAAGGCAACAGCTCCATCGATCCGTCACACTGGGAAAGGAAAAGGTGTGTTTGGAGTAGACAAACCAGCCATTGTTGACATAACCGATGAACCGACAAATCCTACACTCCTAGTATCTCCAGAAAAAGGTAAGGCCCGCACTATGACTGTCAATGATATTGTAGCTGAAATTACAAATTTTGGAGAAATAGACAACGCAGCCAAATGGTATAGTGTATTAGCTGAGGAGGACAAACAGGAAATTGAAAAAGCTCTTGTTGAAAGTCTACTAGATTTCATCAAGACTCCTAGGGATTATAGAGGCAAGTTTCCTCCTGAGTTAAACAGTAAGCTTCAAGTAAAATGGAGAACTGGTCTAGAAATAAATTCAAAAATTAATAAGGAAGCACTAGAAAAGGCTAGACCTGGTCTAAGCGACAAAAACTCAAAACTTCTATTAGAAGAAGCTTCTATGAATTTGGATACAAATTACAGAGTTGCCAAAATTCTCAATGGGTATGAGACTGAAGTCTTCAAGGAGACTTTAGATTTCTAGCAGCAATATGACTTCAATACTCTTGAAGCAACGGGTCCTCAGGATCACAACACAACCATTATTGATCCGCCTGTTCAGTTTACTGCAACTGAGACTCCACTAACTGATGAACAGGAAGTTCTCACAGAAATGTTCACTTCTAATTAACCGGTCAACTTGGGACAAACTTCTATCAACATTCCTACTGACAGATTAGTTGAGGGAGATGAAGGAATCGCTGCAGATGATCTTAATAAAGCAAAAGAGCAGCAACAAGCACAAGCTCCACCAGAAGAGTCGCATCAAGAAGATGATGCTATGCCTAAAATACAAGTACATCAACCGGAAGACAGACCGAAAGAGGGAAATAAGCCAGACGAACAGGATAAAAGAGAACTTGAGCAAGCTCCAAAGGCACAGGAACAGGAAACTCTTCCTAGCTCCTCTAAAAGAAAGCTCTCATCCTTTGAAGAATCTGAAGCAAAAAGAAGTAAGACAACCGATACAATAGTTGACATCAACAGAATGTCAACAAAACAGCTGAAAGAGCTCACCAAAACAAAACAGGATATGGTTCTGATCAAAGTAAAAGATATCCTATACAATTTCGTACCGGATGCCGACATAGATGAAGACAAACTGGTTATTGACCAGTTGGAAGTGTTAGCTCAAACAATCGGTGAAGATCTAACTGATCCTACAACAGTGGCAATTGACCACTATGAAAAGAAAAGAATAGAGATTCTTCATAAACAGGTTGCAAGTATAAAGGCCACTCTGTCAGACAACCTAAAAGTTCTTCAACAGCAGATAAAAGTTGCAGGAAGTTTGATGAGCAGAACATCAAATTTTGAGATATTCATGCAAGATTTAATTGAAAAAGTTGCACAGACCTCAGAAGACATACGAGCTTTGTCAACACAATTTGACATCAAAAATAAAACCGCGACAACCTTTAGCAAAGAAATGGCTAGTCTTGCTCTAGTCCTGAGAAAGACAACTGACAAAGAGAATAAGAGAATCCGAGATGTCATAGGCTTTCAGATGCTTCTGGCTCCAACACTAGATATCATGCATCAAATAAATATTTCTATAGATGTTCTGATCAAAGAACCGGATTACAAAATTGTAGAAGATATGGAAAACATTATTGTGTCTCTCAAAGCAGCCCAAAAGGACATTGAAAGTGTAACTGGACAATGGGCACCATTCCTCCATTCTGCAAAGAACATCTATAAGGACATCTTCACAAAGCTACAAATATAAGATTATTAGCATTGGTTAACCGTTTGTCCTATGGAGGCAAAAAGGGCAAGGAATGTACGAATGTTCTATAGTGGAACACAAGGAGGAATAGAGGATAGAGGAACTACAGAAAAGCAAACAAGGGAAGTTCCAGAGCACCAACACAGGGGAAGTGTTCTACACAAAGTCCAGGAACAAAGATAGGCGAACAAAGAAAGGTACAAACTCATCGCCTTTGTATGAATGGTTTTGTGTATCGTTTTGCCACCAATGACAAAGGGGAAGATTGTTAGCAATATGAGTTGTCATTAGTGTGTTTCACAAAACCCATTCCCACCGGTAAAGGCTCACCGGTCGCTTACACTACTTTGAAGACACTGGTAGATAAAGAACAAAATGTTTGCACTGGTTGACTATTTCGATAGATACACCGGTAGACCGAAAAGAACTCAGAACCGGTCCTATGAGGCAAACCGAGTATAAGGTTATATCGGTCTAACTGCAAGATAGATCCGATCCGGACTTTACGGATCAGTTTGAGTTACATTCTAAGTTAAAAGCCTAATTATATGGGACATTCATCGTTTAGAGGTGGAGTTAACTTTTCCACAGAAGTTAGCTTTAATTCTACGGATGATCTCAAGGTAAACTCTAGATCACAATGCATAGCCTCTATGTGTTGCATGATTTATGGTTAAGTTTATTCCCTAGCGGTTCTATGAGTCAAGAGGTTCACTCTTGTATAAATATGGGTCATAGGACGCAAGATGAGTTGTTGCTGTTGTTGATAGTTGGAAATTGCACAGAGCAGAGGAGAGATATCTTCTGAGAAGTGCTACAGGCACAGAGGTGAAGTAAGAAAGATAAGTCAACAGCCAGGCAAACCGGGGAAGAGATCTACAGGTATGATCTAATCAGACAATCAGTGTCATAATGGATCACTGCTTTCATAAAGTTTTAAAAGCGAATTGATATCCCTCTATCAGGGTGAACCTAGTCGGTTCGTTGTAAAAATCCTCTAACAGGGTGACATCTATGTTGATATTCAAAGTCTTGTAACCAAGCAACTCTTAACAGGGTTTAGGTCTTAACTGCTCTTTTGTAAAATCCCATAATCGTGTAGCACCTTAACCAGTGCTTTGTAAGCTCCTAATAGGGTGCCTTCATTTGATACTAGTGAAGTTGTGAGCTCTGTCTCACCGTGGTTTTTTCCTTCCAACCGAGGGTTTCCACATATAAATACCTGTGTTAATCTGTGTGATTTTGTCTATGCCTGTGAATGATTGTTATATTATGTTCATCTATAAGGATAAGACTAAGAAATGTGAATTAAGGTAGACAAAAGCATTTACTGATTCCCCTCTCAGAAACCGGTAAGCGTTAACATGATATATGAATGAAAACCAAATATCTTGTGATGCAATAAGAACTAGTAACAGAAGTTTGAGGTAAAATTTCTCAAAACCTCAAATCATGTATGTTTGGTAGATCTTTAAAGCAAGGACATCCTATTGAACAGTTGGAACTAAATCAGAAAATGAATAAAACCAGACAAAAAAAAAAATAGTTACAAAGTTGCAGTCCTCAAAACAATCCAACGAATTTTGAAAGAGAGAAAATTCCCTGACTGAGAAGGTGAGACTAATGATAAGTTCTTTAAGGACTTCATCGATGAGGGAAATTTTCCTTCAAAGTCACAAAAGGAAATTCAGCGACATTATGAAGAAAATATGAGTTTAACCCATGCAAATAAGGCCTACAATGAAAGAATGTGAAGAAACCAATGGGAGGAATCTCAGCACAACTCTAGCAGGCAAAGAACTTTAAATGTCCCTCCTGGCTTGACTTCTCCAGGGACATCAAGCAAGAACTTGGAGGATACTCACATAAATGTACCTAATCCAGATGAACAAAGAGGAGGCAGTGAGAGTTAATTACAGGGTCAATTGCAAGATTTATATGATACAGTACATAAATCAAAACTGGTTGGGCAAAACGAAGGATTAGCACAAGAGGCGTTGAATATCATAGCTAAGTTGTGTCTACCAAATAACCATAGTGAAGCAACAAATGACATGAACATTACTCCTATGCATCAGCAACCACAAAAACATAATCCGCAGGGGTCTGATCGGAATAGGAGGCCAACCCAAGTAGATGTGCTGAAAAAGGCAGCTTAAGTTCCTTGCCCGCCCATGAACAATATGAATCCACCCAAGGAAGTGATGAATGGAAATAATCAGAATTTCAATAGATCTCATTACAACCCCTTATATGATCCAAACAACACACAACATGGATACCCGCAGTATCAACCAAATCCTCCTAATCACCCACATCATCAGTTTCAGCAGGGATGTCAATTTGGACCATACCAATATGATCCTAATAGTCAACCATATCCTTCAGCACACTACCAGCCACACTATCCACAAATGCCCCCTCGTAATCATCAATATAATGGCATTAATCAAAACCGTTATCAATGTGACCCTCCAAACCAAGGACAACAGTATCAACCACATCAATGACAAAATATCTTTGCCAGAGGCCCCATGAATGTAAACAGATACAGACATATGGATTTCACAGGAATACAAGGGTATTCCTCATGACAAAACAAATGAATTAAGGAACATTGTCCCTAAGTTCACTGGAAATAGTGCTATGACAGGAAAGAGTCATGTCAAAGCATTTCAAAATACGCTGGACAACTTTGACATTAAACATGAAGATATATTCATGAAACTCTCACAGAAGATGCAAGAGACTGGTATAAGAATTTACTAGATGCCTCAATCAGTTCTTGGCCTAAATTTAAAAAGATATTCCTTGAACAATATGGAGATCAGACAGACCCAAAATTTCCTCTACATGAGATCACAAGCATTCAGAAAGGATCAACTGAATAAATGGCGAGTTTCAATATAAAGTTTACTAGACTGCTCAATAGAATCTCTCCACACTGTAAGCCAATTGACCAGATGAGTTTAGTATTTTATATTGATGCTTTTGATCCTAAAACAGCCTATGAATTGAGAAATAGAAATCCTCGTACTTTAAATGATGCTTTCAAGGCAGCTCAGAATATTGAAACAGTAGGCGCGCTTCTAGCAAGGTAGGAAGAAGAGATGATGTAAAGTTATTCCAAAATCCTAGGACACAAAACAAGCAACCTAGAGAAGAAGACAAGTTAGACAAAGTCATAAATGCTTTAGAAGACTTGTCACAAAAGGTGGGTAAACATGAAAGACCTCAATTCCATAGGAGTGATAGACCAAGATTGCATGACATCTCTTACAACACTAATTGGCAAGATGGAAAACCAGAGGGACAAAACCAAAGGGAGAATGTTAACAGAGATACCCCTGATCCACTTAAGAAACATGGAAATCACATGGTGGAAGAAAATTCATGGTGTATAGCTTGTAACTTGCCTCATTCCCCATTACATTGTGTTGTGGCACAAAGCTTACAAGAAGGAGGAACAGAATGAAGAATACAAGCAAGACCAAACCATAATATGCTATCAATGAACTCCTTTGGTGCCAACGATGATTATGATTCTTCAAAGGATTGGTATGAATATGACCTCAATTCTAGAAGGGATCAATAGTGTTGCACATAGGAACTATTCTCAGACTATGAGGAAGACAACAAAATGACAAGATCTACTTTGGGTGAAGTTAAATTAAGAAGGCCCATGGAAGAAGAAATGAAAACCCTCACTGTTGCAGCAGTGGCACAAGCTAGATGCAGCTATGGTCTTCAGAATAGGATTGTGAATCCAGATCAGGGCAAGCCTGCAAGTGCTTTTGTAAAGGAAAGGAATCATAAACAAAAGGAAAATGTGACCACAAGCACTAAACAGCAAGACACAGCAAATATCCAACAGAAGCATGGTAATGACAAACCAAACAAACCTCCAAGACATGATGTACCTGAAAACGTTGAATTGGTTAAGCCCGTACATGCAAGCACGGCCCCAACATTTGACATTACTAATGTATTGGCACAAATGAAGGTTTTTGTACCACTATTGGAGATGATGAAGTTTTCAGAATATAGAAATAGCGTCATATCACTTCTCTCAGGTGTTTCCATGAACCAAAGTCAGGCCTTCAACAGTAAAGGGAATGAAGTAAGAAATAAAGATGAAGGAGTTCTGAAAGTATATTTGGGGACAACTTTGACTAAGAACTCATCCCAAATTGACTCATTCTACATGACTCTGTTAATAAACAATAAGATGGTAAAGAATTGTATGATAGATTCTGGAGCAGCAATCAACATAATGCCCTTTGAGGTCATGAAGGAACTTGGACTGTGGGTAGATACCGCTTATGGCAAGTGCTACGCTATGGATAATAGATCTGTCCCAGTGGTTGGAATCATGAAGGGTGTAGAGATTAAGATTGCAGCATGTCCTGAAGCTACATATAGGACAGACATTACTGTGGTTGATGTTGCCCCCAATTACGGATTGCTACTTTCTAGGCAGTGGACCAGCCTGGTAGTGTTGATGTGCATTTTATGACCCACCAAAATATCGAGATATCTTATCCTCTCTTGTGGAATCCTTTTCACCTACAATTCCCTGACTTTGAGCTATTTGCGCCCAGAGCGCGTTTAGGGGGGACCCACAAATTCTCCTTTTTGGAACATTCCTTCACCTGTTACCAATTTAAGTTGTCATTAGTGTAAATCACAAACACCATTCCCAGCGGTAAAGGTTCACCGGTCACTCACGTTACTTTAAAGGCACCGGTAGACCAGAAACAAAGTGTATACACTGGTAGAGAAGACAAAGGGGATACACCGGTAGACCGAACTAAGTACATTGTACTGGTCTTGTATTGCATACAGGGATGAATTGGGTATAAGAGTATACCGGTCAATACTGCATAAAGATCCACACCGGATTCTGCGGAGCAGTTTGAGTTAAAACCGGAATTTGCAGAGCATCCACCGCTCAGAAATGAAGTTAGTTTTTTTAACAGAAGTTAGCTTTATTTCTACGGATGTTCTAAGGTAAACTCCAGATCAGAACGCAAAGCTTTTTGCTAGTTGCATGATTTAATGTTGAGTTTACAGCCTGGCAATTCTATGAGTTAAGGGTTTCATTAAGGTGAACTATTGTATAAATGCAGGTCATAGGACGCAAGAAAAAGTGTTGTTGAGAGTTGTTGAATAGAGAGACCAAAGAAGAGATATCTGCACAAAGATCACAGTCACCAGAGGTGAAAGGCAAAGAGGCAGAAAAGATTCAACAGCCAGGCAAACCGAGAAAGAGATCAACAGGTGTGATCTAATCAGACAATCAGTGTCAATTCAAATCATTACTTTTATAAGATGTGAAAGCAAACTGAAATCTCTCTATCAGGGTGAATCTAATCAGTTCTTTGTAAAATCCTTTAACAAGGTAACATCTTTGTTGATGTTGAAAGTCCTCTAACCAGGCAACTCCTAACAGAGTTAAAATCTTAACCGATCTTCTATCAAATCCCTTAACCGGGTAGCACCTTCACCAATGCTTTGTAAGCTCCTAACAAGGCGTCTTTACTTTTGCAATAGTGAAGTTGTGAGCTCTGTCTCACCGTGGTTTTTTCCTTCTAACCGAGGGTTTCCACGTATACATCTTGTGTTGATCTGTGTGTTTCTATTTATGCTTATGAATGATTGTTTATATTCTGCTTATCTTGGAAGGATAATTAAAAGAGTGTTGAATTTGTAATAGAAACAAGTATTTACTGATTCACCCCCCCTCTCAGTAACCGGTTAGTAATAACAATTGGTATCAGAGCCAAGTTCTCTATATATAAAGCTTAACCGCTTGAGAGAAAGATCATGGAGGGTTACAGGTATCAGAACAGCTTGAGGAAGCCAACGACAATATTGCTTCTCTGGAGAATAGGCTGAGAAGATCACTTGCAAATAGGAAGGAGTTGGCTCTGCAATTGAATGAGAGCAATGAGACTATTGATGAACTCTCTAGACAGAGTGGATTTGATGAAGCTAAGGAGGCAGTCTCTGAACTCATAGAGAGGAACCAGATCCTAACCGGTCAGATCTCCAACCTTAAGAGGGAGCAAGAAGATAATGCACTAAGGATGACTGAACTAATTGAGAAAAAGAGAAAAGATGAAGATGAAAGAAACACAGCAGTCAAGTCATTAACAGCCTCTGAAAAAGCAAGGAATTGGGCAAAGGAAGCTGTAGGGGCAAATGATCTTGTCATTCTGCAACTCCAAGAAGACATGCAAATTGTCACCCAAGAAAACGCCAACATGCAAAAGGGTTGGCATGATAGGGATGAAGCATGCAAAAGGCTGGCATTAGAGTTGTATCAATTGAAGGAACAGATAAAAGAACTTGAAGAAAGAAATGAAACCCTAAGAAGATACAACGAGAGCTCGGTCAAGCTTGATGAGCAACTCAAAGCTCAAAGAAAGCACAAAGATCCCACCGGTCTTGGTTTCACCGGTAAAGACACCAAAGAGACTAGTGAGTCTTCTGAAGCTAAGACAAGCAAGAAGGATAAGAAGAAACCGCTGGCACAAAAAGATAAGAAGACTCTTAACACCTCTTGCAATCATTGTGGGAAACCGGGTCATATAACAAATGGCTGCAGGAATGCACCGGTAAAGCCAAACAACAATTACTGCATAAACTGTTGCAAGTATGGCCACAAGACCAATGAATGTTGGTTGAGCCCCACAACTGTGTCCAGTGGAAGCAGGGGAAGCTTCAAGGGTTATTGTTACGCATGCAACAAGTTCGGACACAAAACTGATGAATGCAGATCAAAGACAATGGCATTCAAATCCCCAAGACCAGTATTCACCAAGAGAAACAAGAACCGGAGCACAACCAACTGTGCTAACTGTGGCATGCATAGTCACAATGACTCCTAGTGCAAATCACCTGACAATAGAAGGATGAATCCATGGAAGGCAACCGGCATAGTCTGCTACTCCTGCAACAAAGTTGGACACCTAGCCAAACACTGCAGGAACCGGTCAATGAACAAAAGGAAAGAATTGGTCAAACCGATGGAGAAGACCTCATCCTCAAATGAGAGGACTAAGAAAACAGTTAGGCAGATTTGATTCAAAAAGGAATCAAAGAGCTCTGTTGAGGAGAAGACAAAGGAAAGATCATCATCGGCTGATGGTGATATCTCTTCAACAAACTAAGCCTACAGGGTTAGGGGGAACCGGTAGCTCATCTACTGTTCCCGGTAGGACAGGTGAGAATCAGTCTCACTCAGTCTACAAGGATAACCGTTCAGGTAAGCATTAATCAACCAGGATATGCTCAACCGAAAAAGTCGGAATACCGGTTGGCAAAAACAGAAAGAAAGGTTAGGTAAGGCAATTAATGTTGCAGTCGTTTATCAATAGTTACTATTTGGTAATTACCGTTATGCCCTAACTCTATAAAAGAAAGGAGAATTACTCATTTAGTTTTACTTTGAGATTCTGTGATTAACGATTTTTCATGCTTGAGTAAAAATTCTTGTGCTTTGATCATCCAGAGATATTGACTGTAAGACCAATCAAAGCTACTTTCTTTCAACCGGTTATTAGCAATGGCATCTTCATCCTCTACCATAAAGTTGATCAAAGGAGATCAAGTGAACTGACCTGCATATGATATTATGGCGGTTCAAAACAGGGAAAACGACATGGTTGGTGCGCTGTCGTTTGTGCCCAACGGAGTCCTCATGACCGAAGACGTCACGACATTCATTCACGCTAAGCAGCAGGAACTAGGAGAAACCTATATTCAAAGCGAGTACCTCTCGCTATGTGAAGAAGGAAAACTACCTGATAAATACGCCAAGCTGGTATCCTTTGGACTTATCAATGGAGTATGCTACCCGACTATCTTCCGAGAAGACCAAATTTGACTGGTTCTAAGTCGTCTTCACGAACCGAGTTTCTGGCTCACTAGAGGTGCATGCAATCAGATCACTAAAGAAGACCTTCACAGAGTGACCGGATACAGTCACCAAGGGGAAGCATTAACCCTAAGGACCATCTCCAACGCGGTTGTCACGAAGTTAACCAAGTCGAGATATGATGGTCGACTCATGACTATCACCGACATTGAGGACGATGGAGTCCGTTTTGCATCTGTTGTGATTGGCTACAAGATTTATCAGTCAAGCAATCTAAACAGCATACCGGGTGGAGCAGTTCATGCGGCACATCGGATAATGTACGATAACACCCAATACGACATCTGTTTGATGCTTCGAAGGAAAATCTTTGAAAACATGAAGAAGCTCGGAGTTGTCAAGAAGAAATCCATGAAGTATGGAACCCTGTTGGTATGCCTATACTTCTACTATTTAAATTTCTTCCCGGGTATCGAAATAGTGACTTGGGGAACCGATAGACTAGTCATGCATCAAATCAGTGAAATGACCAACCAACTGGGAAACCAGTTAGGTAGTGTAATGACTGAATACTTCGAGGCATTTCAACTTCGAATGCATGCAAGGGAGAGGGTGTCGTCAACCATTGTTGACGAATACAAAGATGACGTATACTTTCTGGTTACCACTAACAATTGCATAATTCAAGCCGTGGAACCAAGAACCATGTATGCTCCTAAACTGGGCTACGAGATTACCACTAAGGCTGCGAAGGCATATGCAGATGCCTTGACTGAGGCGGCTCTAGATCTCTCTGCATACCAGTTCGGTACCTATGTAGAGATTCAAGAGAATCTGAAGAAAAGGGCACCAATCAAGAATGTGTATGTCAAAAGGACACCCACGCCAAAGAAGAAACCGGTCAAGGATCAACCCAAGGCTCAAAGGAAAAGAGCACAACCGGCAACGAGTACTCAAGAGGAAGATCCCGAGGAAACAGAGACTGAAGACACTGTTCCTCTAGTAAGAAAGAGGGCTTCTAGCAAACTGGTAAAGGAGGATCCACCTAGAAGTAGGAAGCCAACAATTGATGAATTTGTGGCAGGATTGAAAGAACTTGGCGGAATGGGTGGTGTCAAAAGAAGATACAATCTGGAAAATGAAGAAGATAGAAGGAAAATTGAAGAAGCAGTAGTCTACTGCCTCCATAAATTTAATTTGCATCCTACGGAACTTCATACGACATTGCCTGGTGATCTTCTAGAAATTCTTGAAGCTAGATGGAAAGCTTCAATGGACAGAGAAAAGGAGCTAAGGATTCGAGCTCTGCTAGAGCTTCAAAACTACCTCACCCTGGAAGAAGCCACTAAACAAGCTTAACTGCATCAACAAGATTTCCTGTCAAAGAGGAGGATCAGTCGGATGCTTATAGGTGAAGCCGACAAGGTTCATGAGGAAGGAATAGCCATATGGACCAAACTTCTTCAGACCCAACAGCAAGCAGAGAAAGCACGCCAAAGAACCACAGTTCCACCGGTCCCTGACACCGGTAAAGGAAAAGGAGTGCTTGGAGCTAAAGCACCGGTCAAAGAGAAGAATCCTACAGAACCGGTCATCATCAACATCACCGATGATAAAGGCAGCGAACCAGCACGCCCAACCGTTCTCATCTCTCTGGGCAAAGGTAACACTCGCCCTATGTCTGTCAATGATATTGTTGATGAAGTGATGGACTTTGGAGAAGTCGATAATGCTACTAAATGGTATAATGTACTAGAAGAAGAAGATAAACAAGAAGTAATTATAGCTTTAGTGGAAACTTTTATGATTTCCATAGAACACTAAGGGACTATAGGTCCAAGTTTCCATTGGAACTCAATTCTAGACTTTAAACAAAATGGAGAACCGGTCTAGGCACAAATACGAGAATTAATAGGGAAACACTGTTAAAGGTCAGACCTGGTCTCAGTGAAGAAAGAATAAAGCTTCTACTAGAGGAAGCAGCAATGAACTTGGATACCAAGTATAGAGTTTCCAAGATTCTAAATGGATTTGAAAACAAAGTCTATAAAGAGACTTTAGACTTTTGGCAGCAGTACAATTTCAGTGCACTAGAAAGAACAGGTCCACAGGATCATCCTGAAACTGTACAAGTTCCACCGGTTCAATTCACTACTCGTGAAGAACCTACAACCGGTAAGGTAAATGTTCAAACAAAGGATTTCACATCTGGTGAACAGGTAAACGTTGAACAAGTAGTCCCCCAGTAGAACAAGAGCTGAGAAATGATATCCCTATGGGAGAATTACATACAATTGAAGAGCAGCACAAAGAAGAAGTCCCACCGAAAGTGCAACTTCAACAAGAATAGGATGCCCGACCAGAAGTTGAAGTGCAACCGGAGGAGGAAGCTCAGAATGAGGAAGAAGCACCTGCCAAGGAAAACCTATCTAAAGAAGAGGCGCAACTAGAAGATAAAGCTCAACAAGGAGATGAAGAAAATATAGAACAGGAACAAGAAATTCCTGTACACACTGAGCAAGCTCAACCAGAACAGGAGCCCAAGCAAAAGGATCAAGCAGATATTCCAAGCTCCTCCTCATCTAAGAGAAAGTTGTCATTTGTTGAGGATAAAGAAGCTAAAAGGAGCAAGGCCACCGATATTGTGGTCGACATCAGCAAGATGTCAACAAGGCAGCTCAAGGAGCTGACCAAGAGGAAATAGGACATGGTCCTGACCACTATGAAGAATATCTTGTGCAACTTCGTGCCTGATGCTGACATAGATGAAGATGAACCTGTTATAGATCAACTGGAAGTCTTGGCACAAGCAATCGGTGATGATCTGACAAATTCAAAAACTGTAGCTATAGATCACTATGAGAAGAAGAGAATAGAGATTCTCCACAAACAAGTTGAAGATATCAAGGTAACTCTATCAACCAACTTAAGAGTTCTTCAACAGCAGATCCAAGTTGCAGAAAGTTTGATGATAAGAACTTCCAACTTTGAAACTTTCTTGCAAGATCTTACAGAGAAGTCAGCAAAGACTTCTGAAGACATTAGAGCTTTATCTTCTCTATTTGACATCAAAAATAAGTCTGAAACAAATTTTAGCGGAGAAATGACAAGTCTTACTCTAATTCTGAGAAAGACTACAGAAGAGGAGAATAAGAGGATCCAAGACATTATTGGATTTCAGTTATTTCTGGCCCCAACATTTGACTCCATGCAGCAAACAGCGACTTCTACAAAAATTCTGATCAATGAACCAGATTATAAAACTGTGGAGGATATGGAGAACATCTTTGTTTCTCTAAAAGCAGCCCAAAAGAACATTGAATATGTAACCGGTCAATGGGCACCGTTTCTTCATTTTGCAAAGAATATCTATAAGGATATCTTCACCAAGCTACAAATGTGAAATCCTGAGTGAAGCTTAACCCTTTGTCCTATGGAGGCAAAAAGGGGAAGAAGAAGCAAAAGAAATGGGAAGAAGAAGGGAATCAGAGATCAGAACAAAAGGGCAGAACAACAGAACCAGAAGAGAAGAGCTAAAGCACTTGGACAGGGGAAGTATGGAACAGGGGAAGTGTGCCACCAGAAGAAAAGAAAGGAAAGACAAGTCTACAGGACAAGGTATAAATTGTGACAAGTGAGTATGGTTTTGTGTATGGTTTTTCCACCATTAACAAAGGGGAAGATTGTTAACAATTTAAGTTGTCATTAGTGTAAATCACAAACACCATTCCCACCGATAAAGGTTCAGCGGTCACGTTACTTTAAAGGCACCGGTAGACTAAAAACAAAGTATATGCACTAGTAGAATAGACAGAGGAGATACACCAGTAGACAGAACTAAGTACATTGTACCGGTCTTGTATTGCATACAGGGATGAACCAGGTATAAGAGTATACCGCTCAATACTGCATAAAGATCCACACCGGATTCTGCGGAGTAGTTTGAGTTAAAACCGGAATTTGCAGAGCATCCACTGCTCAGAAGTGAAGTTAGTTTTTTAAACAGGAGTTAGCTTTATTTCTACGGATGTTCCAAGGTAAACTCCAGATCAGAACGCAAAGCTTTTTGCTAGTTGCATGATTTAATGTTGAGTTTACAGCTTGGTGGTTCTATGAGTTAAGGGTTTCATTAAGGTGAACTATTGTATAAATGCAGGTCATAGGACGCAAGAAAAAGTGTTGTTGAGAGTTGTTGAATAGAGAGAGTAGAGAAGAAATATCTGCACAGAGATCACAGTCACCATAGGTGAAAGGCAAAGAGGTAGAAAAGATTCAACAACCAGGCAAACAAGGGAAGAGATCAACAAGTATGATCTAATCAGACAATCAATGTCAATTCAGATCATTGCTTTTATAAGGTGTGAAAGCAAACTGAAATCCCTCTATCAGGGTGAACCTAATCGGTTCTTTGTAAAATCCTTTAACAGGGTAACATCTTTGTTGATGTTGAAAGTCCTCAAACCAGGCAACTCCTAACAGAGTTAAGATATTAACCGATCTTCTATCAAATCCCTTAACCAGGTAGCACCTTCACCAATGCTTTGTAAGCTCCTAACAGGGCGTCTTTACTTCTGCAGTAGTGAAGTTGTGAGCTCTGTCTCACCGTGGTTTTTTCCTTCTAACCGAGGGTTTCCACGTATACATCTTGTGTTGATCTGTGTGTTTCTATTTATGCTTATGAATGATTGTTTATATTTTGCTTATCTTGGAAGGATAGTTAAACAAGTGTTGAATTGTAATAGAAACAAGTATTTACTGATTCACCCCCCCTCTCAATAACCGGTTACTAATAACATCACCAAGAGTATTTCACACTTGAGCATGATTTGTGCTCCATTGTGGATAAATTTTTTCATTCATAATTCCTTGACCAAGGGCATTTCACATTGGACGCATTTTGGCATCCTTTGTGGACACTTCATTTGTCAATCTTCCTTCATCACATAAAACTTGCGCTCAGGACATGGGTGATGACTTCCAGTAGACTATCTTCATTGCAAATATTCCTTGACTGTCATTTCTGCGCTGGAGCACATTTTGGGGGTAATGGAATTCTTGAAATTCCTTGACTTCCATGGAATCGCGTTGGAGCACGTTTTGGGGTCTATCGTGGATGTTTTCTTTACAAATTTTCCTCCACTTATTGCAAAGTGCGCTCAAGCGTGTTTTTTCAGCCGCAAAGGACTACTTTCTTTTAAAATACTCCATCACCACAGCAAATATGCGCCTGGCGCAAATAGAGCACATGAGCAGATTGTTTTACCTTGTAAAATTCCTTGATTGAGTCATAGTTTTCTGCTCTTCCTTATCTGACAGAGCCTTCAAATATTTTGCCTCGTCTAGTGCCATGTCGTGATTTTTGTCTCTATTTCCAATGCTTTCAATAGAAATGTTTCCCTTAATACCTTGCAACAAAACGTCAAGGTTCATGGCAATAGAAACAGCACATGTTCTCAGTGGTCTTTCACCATTATTAATCACTTGCTTTGCTTGTGTTTGACCTTTTGGATCGCAAATTTCCAAAACATTGTTATGGACAATATTTCCCTACTCCTTGGTGTATGATAACGCTTTGCTTAGTTCCAAGTGGTGATCACCATTTATAGCTCCATTAATCATACCAGTGCTCGAGCACAATTGGGGCACACAGGCAGATAATTAATTCTTCCTTGATATCATTGCAGGCAAAATCCTTGATATGTGTGGCACTTTCAAGGCCCGACAAATCTCTTTTGCATTGGAATAATACTCAAGACAAGGCCTTCATGGAGATTTTTCAAACTTTGCATACTTCATGGTTGCAGCAGTTTTGCACTCACAGAGATATGGAGCTAAGCAATATTTTCATGGCGATGTTGAGTGTAAATGTGACTTGTCAAAGGACTCCTTGGAGTTGGGTACATATAACTTCAGACGGAGAATTTTTATCTTCTAAAACATCTCATTGGGTGTCACAAAGTGATGCCCTTGAGCACATTTTGGAACTTCAACTTGAGCACTTGGAGTCTCTCATCCTTGGTCGCATATGGTGGAGAGAGATTTTTCTTTGAATGTTTTCCATTGTTTCCCAACATTTATCAATATTTCAAATTCTTTCCAAGGACATCAATCAAGCATAAGCGAGGATTTGGTCAACAGAACATACTCTCTGTCAATATTTCTATGGTACTCACGGGCGCATCTTAATCCTGGAGACAAAATCCAGTCTCAGTAAAATATTTCTTTACTTAATTTTGCGCCAAGGAGTTGCAGAGCTTAACAGTTAACTATTCCTTCTCAGATTGTTTCCCAACCATGGAGTAATCTTGTTTGAGCGCATTTGAAGGGCATTGGCAAACTTCAACTTCATTCTTGCATGAGCGGGATTCCATGCATTAAGAGGAATCGCGCTCTGTTTTTTTTGCCTCCATGGACATGCGTTGGGCATGTAAAGAATTCTTTGGTGGACTGTTTTGTATCTTTCCTCAAACTTCTTCACCGTAGCTCTAGAATTGGTGCCGTGGGTGTGAACTGGCATGCACGGGAATATGTACCTCATGAAAAGTTTCTTCATTTACTCTGTTATGCGCTCGAGCGCATTTGGGGTTCCTTCGGGGACATCAACGCTTCAAAATGAAATTCCTCACCGTGCTCGAAATCGTGCTGCATGATTTGTGGTAGCTCGTAGATAGTTCTTTTATTTGCATCATCTCATGACCATCATGGAAATGCACTGGGCGCATTTTAGCATCCAAGGTGATTTTTATTTTTTATTTCCAAACCGTGTTGGAATACTAAAGCTGCTGAGAGGGAGGGTGAATCAATGGTACAATTTTTAGCCAATGAAAATTCTTGAATGATTCAAACTTGAAGGTGTATGTAACAATGACAATATGAGACAATGAATACGAAATTCAATCCACAAAATGTTTGACACAATGTTTGTAGTGGAAAACCTCGAAGGGTGAAAAACCACTTTCAAATTGTCTTTTATTAAGCCTTATAGGCAAATTGTTTAGAGCACACACTCTATGAAGCACCAACCTCCATTACATTTTTAGGAGCACCTACCCCAAGGAACACCCATCCCTTACAATTTTGAAGCATCTACTTCACGGAGCACCAACCCCACAATAACATAGTAGCACCCACTTCCACTTAAGTACAATAAAGAAATTTGGATCAGAGGATTACTCTGTTATAATACATTGTTTTTAAAACATTTCAGAACCAAATAACACACTGTTTCTTTTCCCCTTCGGAAAAATCTTCTGTGCATATGTTTGACATTAACATCAGAATCACTAAATCATAAACAATATTTCCATGTATCCAACTCTTCTTCAGTTCTGACAATATACTGCATTTAGACTGTCTCAAATACTTCTCATAATCATCAGAAACATTCAAACAAAATCAATATTTCCTCTATTCTGATAATAATACTTCAATCAGATTATGACTAAACTTCTGAATACAATCATAACAGAACCTTTTACTGATCAGTTGTGTTTAGATCAATACTGATGAAGGTTAAACCTTTACTCAATCGGTATATGCAATAAACATTCCTTTCAAAAATCAACATCTGCTTGGTATCATTATTCACAAATCAGAAATACCAATGTGAACAAAAAACATTTATAAGATGGATACAAACTCTTTCGATTCAAACCATTAATGTCACTGTTAAAACAAACTCTTGTATTACCACAATCAGCATCTTCTTCAAGTTGATAACCTTCCTCTTCCCATCTTTATATCATTGATTGATCAGTCCCTCTCATTTCTGTAAAATTAACTTTTTCTTTTAAATCAACCACATACTTTGCTATTCGAACCTCCTTTTGTATGATGTAGCAAAAACTAATTACTCACCCTCATCTCCAGTCTGTTATCGATTCACCTACACCCTTCTTGCAAACGATGTCTCTGTTTTAACAGTTAGAAACTGTCATTAAAAAAAAACCGTATTTCTAACTTATTTATTTCAATCATGTTTTACAGTTGTTTATACATCCAAATCGACATACACAAAAATAATGTGTCTCGATACTTATGAGAGTGAAACAATAGATCAAATTCCAATGTCGATCTTTTTCAATGACCATTTAAAGACAACTATATATAATCAGTTTGTTAAACCGGGTTCATTTATTTTCTTAATCTCCTATGTCGGCAAAGTTAATACTTATGATCACCGTAATTTGCAGTTCATTAAGAATATATATGAATGATCAACTAACTGTCCCTTTAAGCCGCTTGATACTGATTTTGAATATTCGATACATAGAACATTTTGAAGATCAACCAATGATAAACAGTTAAACCTTTGGTAGATTACTGATCTCCACTAACTAATAAAAATCCCTTTGTTGTCATGAAGATTTCAACTCACTGTCATCACACAAAGCTCCTGTCGCCCTAGTGACAGGAAGTGACTATATTTACCAGAGGCATACATTCTCGTAAGTTGTAAGTATGGCATGAAGATCAATACAACCATTATTCCTTAAGCTACAGAACGTCATGGGAATCACAAATGGCACTGTATTTGATGATATTTACTTTAAAACTATGACTGTTATCAGTGAAACAGAATATAATTGATTTGAACAAGTTGTTAGAACAATACTGAATACAGATGCCTGTTCCAACCTGCATAAGTAAAACATTGAATACAACATGCTATACACAATGCAGACCGTATTAACATCATTCCTTTGATATTATCCTTTCTTGGTGTTGATCACTGACTGATTGATTGCTAACTTACTGAATACCATTGACATCAATGACAAAACCTGTTGTCCTGCATTTTGTCACCACAAAATGTAGGTAACAGTACGAAACTTTTGAACTCAGTTTTGTGTTTCTCTATGATTGATTCACTATTTAATTAGCCAATATTGATCGATCAGTTGATCTCAATTTGATTAGTGAATCCTTATGCTGAAGGTTTTTGTCAAGTCTTTTCCCTTTTTTCAGTTTGTCTTCCTATACTTGATTTTTGAATCCTTCGGCATCCTTTGGTGTGTTTTTTAGTGTGTTTTTAGTTGTTTTTGGTCTTTTTGTTTCGTCCAATCTCTTGCTTTCGGTTTTCCCTTCGATTTGATCTATCGTAGGGCTTAATCGGACTTGTCAATCAAAAGTTGTGGTCATTTAAGTGCCCAAAAAGGGGACTCTCCAAGTTCAACTGCATATTTAGAAAAATAGATGTTATTTTCTATAGTTGAGTTGTACTTTTTGAAAAATATAACATAAAATCAATTTATGTTATGTTTTTAAGTTACTTTATCACTTAAATTTATCATTTAAGTGATAAAAGTGCACTCTATGATATATTTTGACTTTGAGTTGCTTTTTAATTATTCACTTAAGTGACTTTATTACTTTATTGTTCTATTTTAATGTTGAGATTTACTTTATGTTTTAAAATAACATATAAGTTAATATAACTTTATAAAATAGTGTTTGCATATTATATATTTATATATTTTGTGTTAATAGTTATTTTGGACCCTTTGAGTGATATTACACTCAACATTTTAAATAGACATGTGCTTAATTATTCACTTAAGTTGTGTATAGCAACAACATGTCAACAATCTCCTACATTACATGTAATTGCATCTAGAGAGTCCACTTTACATGTAAAGTACAAATAAAAAATGCATTTGCATTTCAAGAGTCCACTTTGCATGTAAAGTAAAAAATAAAACATGCATTTGCATTTCAAGAGTCCACTTTACATGCAAAAAAGGTAAACTTGTTTTAAAATATGCCTTTGCATATATGTAATGCCTCTTCAAGAGTCCACTTTACATGTAAATGTCTTTAACATGTCTTTTGCTTTACATGTAAATGCCTCTCTAGAGTGTGTTTTGAACTTGGAGTTGCATTTAAGTGTTTTAAAATAAAAAATAAAACATGTAAAAGCTTCTCTAGACCCCGTTTTTGTTTGGGAAGTTTCTATAAAGTGTTTTTAGGCCAAAAAATGACATGCGCTTGCGCTTGGAGAGTGCATTTTGGCTGAGAATGCATTAAAGAAGTCAAAAACATGCAAAATGTGACATGCAATGGCATTTAGAGAGTGTGTTTTGTCTTGGAATCTCCTTTCAAGTAAAAAATATTCAAAAATAACATATGCGCTTGCACTCCTAGAGTGTGTTTTGGCTGGGAATGTTCTTTCCAAACAAAAACATGAAAAATAACACTTCTTTGCCTCTCAAGAGTCCATTTTTGCTTAGGGCATCATCTTATACAAAAAATGTGACATGTGGAGGCTGCGCATGTGGAGGCTGCGTTTTTGTTTGGGAAGGTTATTTAAGTCATTTACATGCCAAAATAACATATGTTGTTGCATCTTGAGAGTGCGTTTTGGCTGGAGGTCTTCATTCATGCTCAAAACACTCACAAACTTTGCATATAAAATTGTAAATGCATGTGGAGGCTGCGTTTTTGCTCAAGGATCCATTTCAAGACATTTATTTGCAAAATAACTCATGTATGTGCATCCCAAGAGTCCGTTTTTCTTCCAAATACATGTGTTTTTCATCCAAGAACAGGTTTTGTGCATTCTCAGCCCAAAACAACTCATGCAAGGGCATCATTTGAAAGCATTTCTCATCAAAAACGCCCAGCAAGATTGTTCTTGGTAAATCTTTGTGCTTTGGAAGGTTTTTTGCAAGTTGTTTTTGATCAAATGCAAGTAAAAACGTGGCTTGTTGTTGCATCTTGAAATCATTCTTTGCAACTTGGAAATGGTCAAAGGTTTTTGAGTTGTTGGATGCAAATACACTTCAAGAATCCGTTTTTGGAGAAGACAAAGTCCTTTCAACTTCTCTTTCTTCCATTTTTGGCTCATTGAGCTCCAAGTAAGTATATGTTTTTTATTTTGCTTTTGTTTTTCTCTTATTTTCCTACATTGTTGCATTTTATGGCTCCTTTGTATCCATTTGTTTAAATGCAGCCCATGTATTTTGCACTTTTGTGTTTAAATAAGTTAAAATCTTCACTTTGTCAATGCATAAAATCACCCTACACTCAAAAACGAAATTGCATGTGAAGATTAGTTTCAAGTTTTTGACATGTTTGAGTCAATAGCAAAAGGTATCTTTTGTGCTTTTCTTTCTTGTTTGCTTGTTTGCTTGTTTGTTTGTTGTTTGTTATTTGTTTTTTAAGAAAGTTGAAATCATTTCCTCAAGAATGCAAGTGCATCCATTCATGTCAATTCATCATTCACTTTCCAACACATGTAATTGCATTCCTCAAGTCCATTACATGTAAAAACATGTCATTCTCCATTACATGTAATCACCTCTCAAAAATCCGTTTTGGTGAAAAGTCACTTTTAATTACCAAAATTACCATTTACACATTTCCATGTGTTTCCAACTTGCATTCTTGTCCATACAAACAAAGCCTTGCAGGCATTAGTTGATTAACCGGTAAAGACCGCAACCGGTACATTGGCAAAAGAGGTATTGTCATTGATTGGCAAAGAGGTGTTGTCAAGTGTTTAATCTATGAAACAAAGACAGACACAGCTGACTACAGTAAGTGCGAGGAGATTGGAGATTGGCAAAGAGGTGTTGTCAAGTGTTTGATCTGTGATGCAAGGACACAGTAAGTACGAGGAGAGACTGGTCTGGACACCGGACACCGGTGACACTGTGAGACTATAATAATGCTCTAACTAATCATCAGAGCAATCGGTCACCAAAGAAGATGCAACCGATAACCGGTAATAGGAACCAAGGAAAAGATGCAACTGGTACAGCCAATGAAAGGGATGGTGATAGGTTAAAGTCCTAACCTGTGCACAACCTAAGGATCTTAACTGATCAAGTGAAGTTTTCATCACGACGGATGAACCGGGGAAAGTCATAGTCGACAAACAGTTGTCTAACTCTTTGACCAGGATTTGTTGCACAAAATCCGGTAGACTTTGAGTTATCAAGACGATCGGTAAAAGGTGCGATTGAAGGTTTTAATGTCAGAGTTCGAGGCATTAAAACATGAAGATATCTCTTGTGAAGGAAAGCTTTTGACACGCATCTGTCATTTCTTTCATAAAGTAGATAAAGCATAGCATGCATCGGATGTTCCCTCAGTGAACTCATACTCCACTGGGTGATGGATCTGAAGGTGATCTTTATACAAGTCATGCATGTGAAAAGCATATAGGGCAAGAAGTCTATATATTCCTCTTCCTAACAAGAATATTGTTTTCCCTCATTCTGCCAAAGAAAAGAGTGAACCTGGACGCTGAAGAAGCTAAGGTGAAGAGAGGAGAAGAAAGTAGAGTGCAAAGAAGCACAACAGCGAAAGAGAACATACCTCTAGTGACCGGTGATGATTCTCAGTTGAACAGAACAGCGATCTTATTAGGCTCAGCAAAGCCATCATCAAAAGATCAAATCCTCTATTGCTCTCTGATAATTGCAATATCGAAATCTCAGTATTTTGGGTGGACTTTAACAGGTCCATTGTATTAAATCCCTTAGCCGGGTGACATCTGTTTAGGTGTTCTAAGTCCTCTATTTAGGCAGGTTCTAACAGGCCTTACCTCTTAAATCCCTTAATCGGGTCGCATCTAACAGTGCGTTTGTAATCCTTTAATAGGGAAGGCTCCTTACAGGGCGCAATTCATAAGAGTGCAAAATTTTGTGAGGTTTGCTCACACCGTGGTTTTCTCCCGATTTGGGTTTCCACGTGATAAATCTGGTGTTGTTTATTGCTTTATTATTTGATAGCTATTTTTGTTCTAGAATCTGTTATGCTTATAGTTTTAGCTACATTATATCAGATTTGTTTTAGTTTAAGTAGGTGTTAATTAACCCCTCCCCTCTCAGCACCGGTTGGGACCATCAAGCCCCACATGCAATCCACCTCCACAAGTCCGATTTTGTTCTTATTTGTCCATATACATGTGCCATTCATTTCATTTCCAGCCAACATGTGTGTTCTATGAGTATCTTATCAATATTTTGAATACCGTGTTCATTATAGATCCATCATTGCAAGCCAAAGCTTAATCCTTTCATGGATCCAATCTCTTCAAATGATGTATTTACCCTTTGGAATTTCCATGTTGCAGCACAGAATATGTCAACACCGACAAAAGCTAAAGGAAAAATGAAATATCAATATGATTAGGAGCTGGCTCATTCTACATCCTTACTTGTTTCATTATCTTTGGATCAAATCTCAGATACAAGAATTAGGTATGTTGATATGACCAATTTCTTGCAAAGGCTTGAAGATCCTGCCAACAGGGAACTATAGCGCATCAAGAGGAGTAATATTCACTTAGTTTCTACTTTCCCCATAGTTGCTCTAGAACCTGAATTTGTCTTTGAGTAAGCATGCAATTTCAATCCCAAGGGCAAGACAATCAAAGATGCAGATGGAAAAGTGATTTTCAGTCTGGATCCAGATGTCATCGAACAAATTTTCAGGATTCCTGCAAACCCTGAATGTGCAGACTTGTCCAAGGATATATCCATACAGCTATGGAACCAGAATAAGTCAGATTATCAGAGATACATGAATGACCAATGGCTGGTTAATAAGAGGTCACATTTCTCTAGATGGCCAAAGACAATAGACAGATCTGACTTCTCTCCAAAAGTTAATGATCTTGAGGGATTCTCTTGTGGATGATTACAAAGTTGTGAAATCAGCAGGTACGGGTGCAATCAGAATTGAAGCCATTTCAGAGACTATGAAGATTTCAGATCTTGCTCTTATTCATGATTGTATTGCCAAATATAAGGCTTTCCTTGATAATTTCAAGGATTAATTCTCCTTTTTTCATCTTTCTGTTTTAGTTTGCATGCTTTGTAGATTGGAGAAGATAAATTGCATGCAATGTAATTACATGTAATTCGATTGCATGTCCTGATGACATGTAATCCAATAATTCTGCTCACCCAGTTTTACCAGGTCAAAGTGGTTGAGTTGCTCCCACTTTTTCCTCCTTTTTCTCATTTCTTTTCCTATAAAAGGAATGCTTCTCTCATTGTAAAAACCATCTTTATTTTATGCAGGAGAGCTCTGCCAAACTTGTGCAAGCATAACTGTGATTGTGTAGAACTATTTTGGAGAAAAATAAATAGAAAGAAACAATTGGAGCTAAAGCTATGACTGAGTGCAATTGTGGTGAATCAATTTGGAAGCTGTGACTACAATTTGGTTTTACTGTCTTTATATTTATGTGAATCTTGTATTTTGTTAAGAGTAATTTGAAAATTAGAAACAATCGGAGCCGAAGTTGTGACTGGGAGCGATTGTGGTAATATAAAACTAGAAGCTATGACTGTAGGTTATATTACCATCTTATTTTCATATACTTAGTTAGAATAGTTAGAAAATCTCTACTTTTGGAAGTCTGTGTGCTCCAATGGTAGAGGTATTTCTTATAAAATAGATAAATAGGTCTTAGAGCCAAGCTGGTACGCTTTTCAATCATCCTGTGAGTTGGTGTTGGTTTATCGGTATCGTTGTTTCCAGCTTTTAGATAGAAGTGTAGTTTAGAGATTAAAGCTTTGCCCATTACTCGTTCTTCGATAAGTGGATTCATTCTTGAAAGATAAGAAGAAGGAATATTTGTAACATCCTATTTGATAATCTCTTAACTTCTTGCTTACCTTGAGTTGATCCAAGGATCAGTGAGAAGGGGGAGCCTTCCCTTTAAGGTAAGCGAGACATTGTCTCATACATTGTGGCTGGTATACCTATTTTGCGACTAGATTTTTTCCCAAAACTGTCGGTTGCAAAATATCCACCCAACAAAACCAAAGGCTTCTACAAACCGAACTTCTTTCCTTGACTTTATCACAATAGTGCTTTGGGCATGAGGGGTTGTCAACTGACATTTCCTCATTCACTACATGTCAGAAACATGTTCATCATCGATTGGTGCCTCAAAACCATATTCCCCTGCAACTAATTTGGCATTCGATCCCTGTCGTTGAGTGATTTTGTGCCTTTTGGGGTGTTTTGAAGAATTTGAACGGTGCCTAATCTAAGTGTCTTCAGCCTCGATGAATGCATACTAATTTATAAACACCTTTCATTGTGTGATCTTCGATCAAATTGCAACTGGAGCCCCTAGAGGAACATTGCTCCTGCCAATGATTTCACCTTCACTTTTGTTTTATCATTTGCAAGAAATTCATGTCCCGTGATGTGCGATTCATGCCTTTGACGTACTGCAAGGATAAGGACTTTATGTTTTGTTAACAACCACTTTATTTCCAACTCGGCTCGCCCCTGAACCCCCTTTTTTGGCCTCCATAGTTTAAGCTTGGAAGATTTAGGCGCAAATGGGAACTTCCAAATTACTCCCCATATTTGGAGGCAGAACTCTCAAACTAAAAAAAAACTTCAATAGTGCACACTGGTTCAAACTCCTAAGTACCTCTTTGGCTTAGTCAAATGAGCCAAAAAGCGGAATGTCTTCAAATTTTTCCACTCTTGCATGCATTGCAACTTGGCTCTTCTGGATGCGGACCCAATCATGCGAAGGATTCCTCGCACATGTTCAATTAACACATACGAGCTCATTTTTACCATGGTAAAATGCTACTTAGTTATTTTCTTCTATTTTCCCTTGCTTACCGGTAAATTCAAATCCTTCAGACTTAGTGAAAAATGATTTCTACCTCATACTTTAACCATGCTTTAATCTGCCTTTTTAATGCTTCTTTCAGTTTGATACTCTGAGACTTTGCTCTTTTCAATTTTTGCATTCTTTAAATCAATATTGGGCCACTTTGATGGATTTCCTCAGAATTTTGCTTCCTCTTCTCTAGAAATTTCTTAAGGGAGAAATGTGTCTTAACTAATACAATGAGGGTAAGGGGACAACTGACTAATCAAAACTTAGCCAAAATTTTCCACTTCTCAATTGGAATCGAACAAAACTTGGGAGATTGACACCAAAACTACTGAGACCACACAAGCCAAAAGGCCAAGCAGACCAAAGAGAATAGGGGTCCCATCTCCAATGGGTGATATGTTTATAGGTCACAATAGGTAGGTGAAATGTTCAACTAGATCTATCATATGCAACTATACCAATGAATGGAAAAGAGATCAAGGTTGATAGGGAGCCTAGGTCGTCATACATCATTGAAGTCTAAAGACATAGATCCAAACCAAGTGACGCGCTTTTGTGACACTGATTTGGGGAGCTTTTTAGTCCAACTCACAAAACTAAAATTAAGAAACACAGAATAAATAAGTATACATGCTCAAGAAGACCAAGATCAAGTGTCGCAAATGTTTTTTGATGGAGCTTGCAGCAAAGAGGGTAATGGAGTTGGGGTTGTATTCATTTCACCCACTAGAAAAACATTCAAATACTCCTTTTTGCTATCCTTTTAACGCACAAACAATGTAGTTGAGTATGAGGCTCTTTTATTAGGTTTGAATTTAGCTATCAAACATAGGATTAAGTTGCTCAATGTGTCCGGAGACTCGGAGTTAATAGTTTCACAAGATCCAAATATTCCTCAAAAAATAAGAGACTCGCACAATACAAGAATGCAATATGGGATACCCTTGAATTATTTGATGCATTCTCAATAGATTGGGTTGACAAATCAAAAAACATAATTACAGACTTTCTAGCAAATGTGGCCTTGAAACAGAATGATATAATCTTGAATGGCATCTCTAAGGTTGAAGTCAAAACTAGGCCATCTGATCCTGAAAATGTATACAATTGGCAAGTTTTCGAAGATGAATCTAACCTATTAAAATTTGTGCATTGTGTTGATCAATATGAATCCCAAGAAATAGATCTTAATGCCTATGTTGAGAGGGTGGAAGGCAGGGATACTGTATTTGGAAAGGAAGCGGTGCAACTGAAGACAAATAAAATCCCAAGAGGCCTAGTGGCTTTGGAAAGAGTCTTTGACAGAGATGATAAAATTGATATGAAGTAAGCACTGGTCAAGAATGAGGACGTGGAAGAAATCAACTTGGTAACAGAGAATGCTCCTAAGAAAGTATACATTGGGAAGAATCTTTCTCCTAAAATAAGAGAGATGTTGATAGCATTACTGAGGAAATGCAAGCATGTGTTTGCCTAGTCTTACGATGATCTAAAGACTTACAGAGAGGATTTATTCCAGCATGAGATCCCACTTAAGCAAGATGTTAAGCCCTTCAAACAAAAGAAAAGACCTATAAATCCAACCTTGACACCAAAAATGCAAGAAGGATTAATGAAACTAAGGGGTGGGGGAATAATTAAACACATAAGGCACCCCACTTGGGTTTCAAACTTGGTACCAGTGAGAAAGAAGAATGGGGATATCAAACTATGCATTGGCTTTAGGAATTTGAACATCTCATCACTAAGGGATGATTATGCATTACCAAATATGGAGGCTTTGGTGCAAAAGGCAACTGGATGTGAACTCCTATGCATGATGGATGGTTTTTCGGGATATAACCAAGTCAAAGTCAAAGAATCAGAACAATACAAGACAGCCTTCACCACACCTTGGGGAACATATGTCTATGTCAGAATGCCATTTGGACTAACGAATGCTAGAGCAACTTTTCAGTGGGCTATGGATGTGTCATTTGCAAAGTTGATAGATGTTATCATGGTGGTTTATCAGGATGATCTTACTGCATACTCCAAAAAAGCAGAAGACATTTATGCTCATTTGGAGAAAACATTCTTGAAAGCTCTTGAATATGGAATTTCTTTGAATCCCAAAAAGTGTCATTTTGATGTCACAAAAGGAGAGTTGTTGGGACATACAATGTCTAAGGAAGGAATAAGAATTGACCCAAAGAAAGTTGTTGCCATTGACAAGATTCACATCCCCAAAACAGTAAAAGCTATCCAATCTTTCTTGGGACAAATCAATTTTGTTAGGAGATTTATATTTAATTTCACTGAAATAGTGAAGCCAATAGCCAAGATGCTAAAGAAAGGAGCTAAAATAGATTGGACAGCTGAAGCTTTTGATGCTTTTGTAGCTATTAAAAGAGCAATTAAGGAAGCACCAGTGTTGAGGTCTCCAGACTTCACAAAGCCACTTCAATTTTTTTCTTTTGCATCCTACCAAACCATTGTTGCAGCTACGTTACAAAAAAATGAAGAACATCCCATAGCCTTTATCAGAAGTCACTTCAAGCAACAAAATTGAAGTATGACATAAATGAGAAGCAAGCCTTTGCCCTGGTCAAGGCAGTAAAAAAATTTAGACCATATTTGGTAGGCGTAGAAGTAATTGCCTATGTTCCAAACGCAACAGTCAAAGACATTCAAACAGATAGAAGTGGCAGGCAAAAGATGCAGATGGATATACCAAGTCCGGGAATTCAATATAGATGTTCAAATAACAAAGCTTGTTAAGGGACGACGATTGGCCAAACTGATGACAGAATCTAACTTAGAGGTTGTTCAAGTAAATGAAGTTGAATGGGATAAAGCAGTTTTCAGTATCAAGGAGATTCCTTGGTATAGTGATATCATGTATTACTTAAAAAATATGAACTGTCAAGAAGGATTAAATGAAAATCAAAAAAGATCTTTCAAGTTAAAGGTGTCTCAGTATGTGATAATTAATGGAGACTTGTATTGGAAGAATAGGGATGGAGTGTTGCTATTATGTTAGGATGAATGGCAATCTCAAAAGGTCCTACTAGAGATGCATTCTAGTGTATGTGCTGGACATTTCTCAGCCAAGATAACTGCCCACAAGATACTAAGGTCAAGGTACTATTGGTCTTATATATTCAATAATGCTCATAATTATGTTAGGATGTGTGAGGCCTACCAGAGGTTCTCAGGATAATTGAAGTATGAAGGAGCATTACCCTTAAGGCCTATACAAACAGAAGCACCTTTCAGTCAGTGGCGAATAGACTTCATAGGAGAGATATAAGATAAATCGAGTGGAGGGCACAGGTGGATTCTGTTGTGAGGTTTCACATCATCGCCCCAAACAATTTGGGGACCCCCATTTTTGAACTAGACTTGGCCTTTTTCCAGATTCCGATGCCCGATGCCTTGACGATATTGTTGGACATGGATGCTAGATGGATGATTTTGAAAATCATTGATGTATTAGGCTTATGTTTTTGAATTTGATTGTCAATTTGACCATCTTCTTGGAGAATTTCTGTAAGATCGGATTACGAATTGGAGATTGAAATAAATGAATTTGGGCCAAAATGTTTGATTTGCCAAATAAAACGAAATTGATTTTTATCTCCTTCATGAGATCGAAATTTAGGCATTGAATTTCAAATTTGGGCAATTAACTTGATCAATGTTTTTGGGTTTCAAAATCTAGCTCTTGGGATAACAAATTTGGCTTTGACAATTGAAAATCTGGGCTTATCACCTTATGAAATCGGGATTTTGGTCCCCTAAATTCGAAATTTTAGCATGGAAGGAGTAAAATCTGATCATCAAAAGATAATATTGGACAATTAAAAGGAAAATCTGGGCATTGAGATTTTAAAATCTGAGATTAAAAATAAATTTAGGGCCTTTTAAAATTAAAATCTGGGCAATATATATATAAAATCTGCATTGAAAATTAATTTTTGGCCATTAAAATCAAAAATCTGGGCTATGGAAATTAATTTTTGCTTTGAAAAACCCCAAAATCAGGCATTAGGCCCTCTCATATGAAACGTGAGGCATAGAGAAATGACAAGGCCCTTTCTTTAACAGCGTGCCCTATTTCCCCTAATGAATTTCGAAATTCAAAGCTTCAATGATGTAATTTCAATAAAAAAAAAAATTTATTTGTTTTATGATATGTCATCCCCTTTAGTGTGGCAATTAATTAAATTTTTGTTTTTCCTGTGCTAGGGTCGGCCCTAGGTGTTGGCGCCCAAGTCAGGTATAAGGGAGAGGCGCCTTCCCTCCTCTCCTCATCCTCATTCACCACTCCATCTCGGCACTTGAAGAGCAGCCAGCGACATCTAATAAGGAGCAGAGTTTGTGCAGATAGGGGGGGCAGCGAACTGATTGAAGGCGCCTAAGATATTAGGAGAGCAGCAGCGAGATCCATTAGAGGGCAGATCTGAATTACAAGGCAGCAATCTGATATTAGGGGCAGATCTGATCCATTGGAGGCAGGAGCGAAATAAATTGGAGGGCAGATCCGAGCTAGTAGGAGGCTGCGATACCATTTGGAGGCTCAGATCTGGTATTTGAGGGGCAGCGACATAGATAAAAGGCCCTGCGACATCATTTTGGAGGGACCAGCGGTTGTTAGGAGCAGAAAATTTGTTGAGAGAAGGAGTGAATTGGGGGCCTGTGACTGTTATGTTTGAGGGAGCAGATCTGAATAGTAGAGGCCACGAATTTGAAAGGTTAGGAACAGAAAATTGTGAAGGAGGACTTGCAAATTTTTAGAGGAAGAGCTTGTGGGAAGCCATGAAATTTCAAAAGGACCATAGTTTGACAAAGAGAGAAAGCTACAGATCTGAGAGAAGCCCTGCCATTTTGAGGACGAGTTTGCAAAATTTGGTGAGTTGCTTAACTTATTCTCTTTAATTGTTATCTTTTCTTTGGTGATTGTTTGTTTGGGTGTTGGAGATAAGTTTCAGGATTGAGATAAGGCTAGCTCATTAAGCGGATTTCTCGATTGTCTTGATTAGATTCTTTCCTAAAGGGAATTAATACCAAAATAGGAGACAAGAAAGATTTGATGCCCAAGACCACTTTCTTCTCGAAATTGAAGCGAGTCCGAGACACCAACATCGGTACCATTGACATGATACAATTGAGAGATAGGTTGAAGAAGACTATGAAGGCCATGAAAGTTAAAGAAGGCAAGAATAATGAAGGTGGAAAGCGAGACGAAAGGTTGAAAGAGGTCAAGTTTGATTTCAAGGCGGTGGCCAAGAGCAAGGCTCTCAAATTGCAAGAGGGTTCACATCCAAGCAAGCCACCGAGGCCAAGGCAAGATTACCCCAAGTGCATAGAGACCTCACCCTTTCAAGGTCAAGACATCAGGTACAAGCAAGTTCAAGTGGTGATGAGAAAGTTTATGAGGGCTAGCTCAAGCATCCAAGGCTTCACCTCATTTCAAGGATTAAATAAATTTATAAGATAAGGTTAACGAGGTGGCAATTTCATGTGCATGCAATCAAATCATGCCAAGTGTCCTATGTTCTCATTGGTTGACAAATTATTATAATTTTCTCATTGGCCCACAAAGTTGGTGCCCTCATGTAATTGGTTGAAATATGGTAACCCTAATTAGTGTTTGTAAGGTTTAATCTTGGCCCTTGATTTTGCCCCATAATCTTGGCCACTCGTAATTTTGAGCCTCTATATAAGGCCATTTGTTCTCATTTGTAAAAGGAGTTATGTTGGAGAATTGTTGCCAAAATACTATCAAAATTGTTCTCTATTCATTGTTGTGGTTTGCATGGTGGATATACATGATCATTTTGGTGTATTGCATGTTTCTTCTCATCTCTCAAATTAAAGTAGATTTCATTTCAAAGTGTTAAAGTTAGAGTAGAAGTAGATGGATAGTTGCATGGTGATATTGATAAATGTTTGATAGGGATCTATATACTAGGCCACTAGCATCTTAGCGGCTTGTTAAGGAGCCTTGTGTGGTAATCTAGTCTTATTCCCCTTGAATCATTGCATCTATGGAGGTAGCGCCACTGGCAAGCTTTCATTAGGTGGATCCCCGTCCATTTGCTAATTTCTTCATCCATATGAGTAGTAGTAAAGCAAGAAGTAGTTTAGTAGTTGAAGTTTGAAGAGCAAAGTTGGAAGTGATATAAATTGGAAAATCATTGAGTATACATTGCAAAGCTAGATCATCATCATAGCAAGAATTTGACATCCTCAAGTGAACAACGTAAGCCCGCCGAAGTGATTACCAGCAAATCACACCATTATAACTGAGTTAGTATCCACAGGTGTAAGGAACCTTGGAGTATTCTCATATTCTTCATGAGTATATACTTTTCAAGAGAGGGTTGAGTGTTTGGTATGCTATATCAAGTATTCAATTGCTATATGTTATGTAGTGGTACAAAACTGACATCAACAAATTCTTGTGGCCACAAATTACTTCACTAAATGGGTCGAGGCAATCCCTACTAGAGAGGCTACTAGCAAAGTTGCCATTAATTTTGTAATGGAGGACATCATAACCAGGTTTGGGGTGCCCAACAGAATCATCACTGATAATGGAATGTGTTTTTGTTCTCATGAATTCACTTTATTCTGTGATAATTAAGGTATAGCAATCTCATATGCATCACCTTACCACCCCCAAGCTAATGGGCAAGCAGAATCTAGCAACAAGAACATTTTGAAGATCATAAAGAAAACACTAAATCAAAACAAAAAAGCTTGGGATTCAAAGTTGAAGTTAACACTCTGGGCTGATAGGATTACATTTAAGAAATCTACTGGTAAGCCTCATTTTGAGTTGGTGTATGGCACTCAAGCAAAAATGCCTATAAACAATCTCCTACCAATAAGCAAGTTCATGATGAAGGAAGGCCTTGATGTCCCTGAACCAATGTAAGCAAGATTGGAGGAACTTGCAAAATCAGATGAAATCAAGAATGAAGCACAAAGGCAAAATATAAAAATTCAGCAAAAGGTAAAATACTAGTGAAACACCGGCACGGGGGTACATCGGGACGGGGGGACACTGGGACGAGTTTCGGGTGCGGGAAAAAAAAGGGCCACAATTTCAGGACGGCGGGGGGAGGGCGAGGGGGGTAGGGGGAGGGGGGGGGACTGCATAGTATACATATATAACTTGAAATGTTAATTATGAAAAGATGTTTCAATCTAACATACCAAATTGAACTACTAAGTTACATACCAAATTAAAATATCAAATACACGAACTAGAACTATTGAACATTCAACATAGTAACATAATCATTTAAACATAGTAATATTAAATATAAAGTTTAAAGTTTAAAGTTATAAACTATTAAACATACAACTATCATGTTCTACTATCAAATGACAAAGATTCAAAATTCATTGTTCAAATATGAAACAGAAATATCAATATGTCATATATCATAAAGATGATCATGATTACAATGAGCAGAGTAGCATGATATGATATAATGAATCATGATCAATCATCAATATCAAAATGAGTACAAAATCAAAATGTCAATCTAAAATCATGTCAAAATGTAAGAATGGGAGGCCTCTAATCATCCCCCAAGCCAAAGTCCTCATCACTAGAACTACTGGACTCGGAGTCCTCATGGTCAAGGTCTGCCAAAGGAACACCAACTAGCCCTACGTCGGCTTTTGCTGCAATCTCGTCCTCATCGATCTATGTTGGATCCTCTGGCTCTACATCCCATCGTGCTGATGGGCTCTCTTTGTACCTGCGTGTCTTGCGATCTACGATACGCAAGGCACTGTGTACAGCAACTAGCTTCTCTGCTCTCTTAGAGGTAAGTTTGTTCCTCTTAATAGAGTGGATGAAGCTATAAGTAGACCAATTCCTCTATGTTGCTGAGGAACTAGAAACCTGAGATAGCAAACAAATTTATAAAATCAGAAAAGTAAAACTAAAATTAAAAACTCTTAAGTTTATAAAAAAATTAAAATTTAAAAAGTTGAATAGGTTTTAAAGATGAGGAGCTACAAACTTGAGAAAGCAATTGGATGGCTAGTGTAGTAATCTTTGCCCTCTGTGCTCCGTGACATTTCCACCACAATATCGGATGCTTCTGTGCGATAGTTCTAATGTCCATCTTTGCCAAATCCGAGTATTCTAGAACATAATAAGTTGTAACATAATGTCATGAGTCATGACTCATAAACATAGTACATACCCAATGGGCCAATAGTAAAACTAAAGTTACCAAACTCTAGATACTAAGATAGTAAAACTGTAAAACTAAATATTAATAACGAACGTCGAATATCAAATTAACAATTACCTATAAGAGTGGCAAATTCCGTCCACTCAGAGCGAATCCGACCAGCAGTCTCAGCATCAAACATCTTACCAATGCACCGAAAGAACCCGGCCTTCACCTCATCATCCTGAAGTGGTGTAACTCTACCAGGCCTAGACATGTACCATTTAGGATTCAATGCATAGGCAGCCATGTGCAAAGGAGTGTTCAGCTTCTCCCACCTGCGGTGAATGATAGGCTGAATGTGCTCAGTATAGAATGCTAGAGTGGGGTCTCTCTCACGCACAGCAAACCTCATCTGGCCAAGCAAGGAATCAATGCACTCATAAACCTCTCCAAGGGTAGGTGCATCCTCATCACCATATCTGATGACCATGAAAACTGGAGTAATGAAGGAGACTATGTATTTTGCATCAATCCAAAACTGATCACTCTTCACCGTGTAACTATGTATTTTGCGGCTGAGACTATGTATTAGATATTATATTATATTATTCTATATAACATAATATCTAATTATACTTAAATATATAATTAAATTATAAGTATATTATATTTATATATATATCAAAATAAAATTAGATATATAATAATTAAAATTAGATATCTATATTTATACATATTAAATATATTATATCTATATTAAATTAGATATATATGTGTATATTAAAAAATATATATGTTTACCGTCGCATATTTTGCAACGGCGCCAAATGTTTACCATCACGAGAAAACAGGTTTAATGCATACTATGGAAGAAAAGAATATAACACAATGTTCAGAAACAATACTGTTCATTTCATTCATTGGTTAACATGTATAATATTATGTCCAAAACATGCTCCCTGTATCATCCAAAAGGTACATACATATAATGTCTGAGGGGAGCGAGGCGAACCATCATACCCATGTAACTCCCTCGGCCCGCGAGGGTGTGAGGCCAACCGTCGCACCTGTATAACTCCCTCAGGTATGCCAACTACCCATATTTCCCGACAACAATATATATTCTTGTACGAACAAACACAAAACAAATAAGAACCTAACCCAAAAAAAACTTTGAACGAATTTTGAACCCGAATCCAAACCGGCAACTTAGGTTTTCATAATTGGCGGCATATTTTGAATTCAAAAGGTATATTCAGTGGACACCTTTATTGTCTTATTGAAACCAGATTAAAGCTTGATAAAGCCTTTACCGGCATTTCGCCAAGACCGTGCTCTCATTATACTGAAAAGAAGCATATTCGAAGGAACGTCAAAGGCCAATGGGATGCAAAATATATCACATTCAAGAACACAATTACATCCAAAAACTTATTCACCGACGAGACAAAAACTTACCTTTATCAAAAACGAGGAGGATACCAATATCGATATAACATCGGAGATCTACAACGGTGAAGAAGTGTCACATTGATAGACAAAATTACATCAAAAAGATGTGTCAATGAGACTCATGATAAGCTTCATTGAAATAGACTTGCCTTACCAAAATTAGGAAGATATAAAGTGTCAAAGAGATATATGATACGTCTTATCAAAAATGATGATATCGATAAAACCTCAGGTGCCTACCAAGGTTGAAAATGTTACACCAAAAAGCAATGTTACATTGAAATATCCTACTTTGATGAAATTCATTAGGACTATTACCGAAAAGTAACTAAAGGCATAAGACAGTCAAATATTGGGAATCTAATGAAGACATAGATGGTCTCATCGACAAAAAGGGTTTTCGGCGCAACCTATAGAACACTTCATCAAAAAGATTTACATCGATTAAGCTTCAAACGACTAGAAAAGCTGAAAAGTATCTTATCGAAGAACAATGTTTTAAAGAAAATAAGGTTGATAGTTACCTCAATGTCGATATAGTAACAAAGATCTACCAAGTGAAGGAGGTGTCTTGGCGAAAGTGATTGTTTAATCGAAAAGATGAAATATCTTATCAATGAAATTATCAAAAACTTATAGCGATATGTGGAGCTCATGACTTAAAGGAGAACAAACAGTATCGATGAGAAGATTATATGGTCCTATCGATAAAGTGGCTTTATCGATGAAGGAATAGAAGCCGAAGGAGAGACAAATCCGTCTTACCGATATATAAACCTACATCGAAATGTGGTTATCCATATAAATAAGCCAAATTCTCATCGAAAATGTGTTTTCAGAGGAACGTGGAGAATAGATGAAAGCTAAGAGGAATCTTGGCGAAATCAAAACTTTATTAATAAAATATTTATCAATGAAGCATCTCACTGTCTCATCGATGGCAACAAATAAAGCTAAAAACATCGATTGGGAATGCCTAATTTCGCCAAAACAGAATTAGGGTTTCAACGAAGATTAATAATAGGAAAACTTCATTGACAAGAGGTTTCATATTTCATACTGATCAACTGAATAACGAGTGCCCATCGATACAGTCTTATATGGTCTCTTCAACCAGCCACAGTTAAACATTGAAAGGTGAACAGAAGCAATATAACGCATCGGAGGGATAATTTGCAGGTTTCATCGACACTGTAAAAAGGAATAAACTAATATGGCAAAAGGATAACAAAAGTCGATGTGTCACATCGACATAGAAATTTTAAATGTTAGCATTTAATGACCGTTCTAATATCGATTAAAGGCCACATGGATGAAATCTTCCTGCACCAAATTAAGATCATTGCATCCTGAAGCAGAATCAAAAACAGCGAAGGCACAACATGAAGAGGATTACTAACAGATTCTACGGGAGAGAGTATGCAATGCTACACTTGTACACCAATATCACTTACATACAAAGAGAAAGACTTCATCGACCATATTGGAGTTGTTAACATATTTCTTCTAAGGAGTTGGGATTAGTTAGTATTAAAAAAAAACTTTTGTAATTAAGTAATGTCTTTTACCAAGGGGTGTGTAGTTTCATTCAAGATTGTTCTTCCTTTATATAAGGAAGTTGTTCTCTCAAATTCAAGACATTATCATCATCATCAGTTATTGTTATCAGCACTTTTAATATTAAAACATATGAGACTTTTTATGTCCTGTGCAGCATTTAATTTCAGTTAATAGATAGACCTTATTGTTGTTGTGCAAGAAACAGTGGTGTATGTTAATTTATGCTCTCTTTGCTGATTGGTTGACACGGCCATTATTATCTCAGATATTTTATGTTCATTGCTACTGCTCTAGTTTCATTAATTTATTCATCAAGGATGATATAAGTTGATCTTTGTGTAATTGTGTGAGCAAATCTTTCAAGAAAGGATATTTACATGTAATCACAGTAATAGTGGTGTGGCAGTTTGAATCATAAAAAGGATAATAGACAGATTTACATCAGGTGTAAATTTAAAAATTGGCTAGCAAAGTTTCATAGCAGAATGATCATTATCTGACTCCGTACCCAATAGCAGGATTAGAAGATAGTAGAGAAATTAGAAGGCTATAACCATAGATATAGATAGAAGCAATCAAATTAGCTTAATTTCATCAAATCTGCTTTCATTTAACAGTAGGTACACCTGCCTAGGTAATAGCAAGGCCTGAAGTGTAGGGAAAAGCAGCCAGAAATAGGCTCATTCCATTTGTTGGCCAAAATTAGTTATAAGGCTTGAACATAGAACCTGGCCTGTTCTTAGAGGCCAACTACTTGCAGTTTTGAGCTCCAACAGCTAGAAACCTTGGTAATGATCTTTACCTAAACAGAGAAAGTCGGAGCATGGCTGCAGAGAGCCTTGCAGCCTGAATCAGTTTGACACATCAATTCAATATTTGCAAGAGCCATTTCTGCTTCAGATTCTCATAATCTACAAGACATTCAATCAAACTACGCACCACTACTGCTGAGACTACTTTTTCTCTGTTGAACTTGATGAAACAGAGCAATAGGAGTGATTTGATGAATACCTTGAGTGCCCTGGGTTAGAGATCCTCCCTTAGAATTTTCACCAGGCCTTGCCAGCTCCCCTCTGTGTTACCCAGCACTGGCCTGAGTTGATGTAAGCTTCACATGCAGTCAAGGGTTCAATCAAAAGTGCAACATTGACACCAACCTCCATAAATACCTGGAGAAGCAAGAAACTATATGCACTAAAACATGGGCCTGGGCTAATGTTATTCTCTCAATTTCATTGATGCTGGAAAAATTCAGAAGACCCAATGCTTCCCCATATAATTGATCATTAAAATGACATTGGGTATGGCCTTGTAGGCCATCTGGATCTTATGGGCATGTTGGGTCTGTTGGACTGTTTGCTTGTGTTGGGTTTTCTCATTCTGCTGCTTCCAATGATACTGATACTGCGATTATCACTACCAGCAACAATTCCCCTTTGACCCAAGATGGCCTTGCTTTTTTCACATCCTTTGACAAGACTTTCAAGGTCCTCCATGCATTAAATCTCAAAGCCACAATCGATCTGTCTGCATCAAATCTTGGCATGGTGCAAGTTGTGAAAACAAAGGACAATACAAAGCCATAGAACAGAAAGAAGCATAAGAAGGGCAAGCCCGGAATTATCAAGGAATTGAAAGAGAGTTAAAAAATTATGAAGAGAATTGAAGTTGATCAGCAATGGTATTGGATCTATCTCCAGTAGAATCTTATCAAAATTCAATTAAATCAAGTTTGGGTGCTGGAAAACTACAACTAAGATGGGTCTCTCTCTCAAATTGCCAGACATGTAAGGTGCAGATTCATTACAGGGAGCAACAGACAAGACATTTTCCTGGACTGATTTTTTTAAATCCCAGCCAGGAACAATTTTAGCCAGTGTGAAGTAGTTTTGTGGACTTGCAAGTCCTTTTAAAAAGTCTATCACCTAACTATCAACTGTATCCAATAACATCTATAAAGAATGATATATTGGCAACCAATCCAGTATTTGATGCTCTGAAGGATTGAAAGTCAAATATAGCAGAAGTTTTAGTTTCACAAAGCATATTTTCATATTAAAATAGTTGCATTGATATGTATTAGAATAAATGCATAGAAAGCAGGCAGAGGTCAACAACTGAAAAAAATCAGCACATTTATCTCCTGTTTATTGTCTCTTAGATATCAAATTGACAATAATGTTTTCTAAATATTTACCCAAAACAGAAAAATCATAGAAATATTAAAATAACACAGAATAGGTACTTAGTAAGAACCTCTTCGGCCCAAAGGTATATAGAAGAAGGTGTGGGCTTTGTACTCAAGAGGATAAACACAACATTTATTGCAAGAGAAACAGGATAATTCCATCCCATCACCACTGTCATTGCAAGTAGCATAGGGATAAACAACTTTCTAGCCCATAGAAGAAACTTCGGAGGACCTTCATCCTGCATCCCCGATCCTTCATCCTGTATCCCCGATCTAACAAATTGGTTCAAAAAATTTGTCCGCTGATCTGAGAAACAAACAAAATTATATCTTTCCCATTAATCAGCAACATAGTACTAGCCAAATCTTCTTCTTGCAACAGCATATTACTTACCAATTCATCAATGATAGACAAAGCATGAAAAAAACTATAAGAAAGAATGCAATTATGGTCGTGTTTCTCACCCGCCTCAGCTAGGGCATATTGAGGTAGAGGGCACAGTAATCCTGTTAGAAATGAATACCCCAAAATCTTCCCCAAGTACAGTTTGCAACCTGTAAGAGTACAACAATCATTCTTACTACACAAACACAAAAAATATTATCATCAGAAGTCATCCAGTTTTCATGTGTTTTGTTTATCAAGAATAAAGATAATAGATAAAGCAACACGGTAAACCAAATCAATACAGAACATCAAAATCGTATTATATTAATGACACACTTTCCCTAGATATATGGATAATCAACAACAGAATAATATTGCAAAAATTCTCTATATTTTCATTCTAGTTTCTTTGGTCATAAATACTATCCTTCATCATCATTATCCTGGCACCTTGAATTCAGCTCTGTCATTTCCCCTCCTAATTATCATGGGAAATAACAATAATAGCTTATCTAATTCCCATAAGCTATTAATTAAATCAAGGGAATTAAATTGATTAATTAATATTATTCACCACAAGCTTAATCTAAGAATAATATTATTTAATTAATCTATTTAAGGAGGGCCCACTGAGTTTAAATTTAAAATAAAAAATTATTTGAGGCCACATTATTCTTTCCCCGCCCCAATGGTCCCATTCAAATTCAAATGTTTGGGAGGGAAATTTCAGATTGGAGGTGAAATAAATAATAAAAGTAGACCTTGTGGAAGAAAGAAGGCATCGAATCTAGGAATTAAAATTTATTGCCAGGAATGGGCGAACTGAAGGGAATTATGCAATTTTGGTGGTAAGCCCACCACCCTAATCTGCAGGGAATCACCAAACTTGGGAAGTCTCCTTCAGAGACAAATTTGTAGATCACGAATACATCACATTGCTTGAAACATCAGATTGTGATTAGTGGCAGGATACGAGTGCAGTTCGGTTGTAGGAGGAGAGCACAAATACCTGAGTTGTTACATCAAATCAGAATCTCATAATCACCGTGACTGCCATGCATCAATTCTTGCATCGCTTTCATCAACATTTTGCGCCTATCTTATTTAGCATTGGATCTGCATCAGAACAACATAGGAATCTTGAAGGCGCCTGATTACAGTAACTGCCAACATGAGATCGTATTTGACCAGAGGTTCCGCTGATTTGAAGGACTTTAGACACAGCGAGCAAGAGCAAACTTTATTCTGGCTGAGAATGGATTCATCATCCATGAGGGATTGCGTGGCTAGTCACTGTGCTAGAAGAGACAGAAGAGGATTATCATGATCAGAAGAACTGGATAATTTAAATTATGGTCAGAGGAACAGGATTGCCAAATTTTGTGTGAGGAGCTTCCTTTGATCCAATTTGTGTGTAAATACTCTGACTGTTGCATCTGAAATTTGTGAAAGTCTATGTAAGGTGCATTCCGTACTGTTTGTCTCCCAAATTACATACTCATATTTGCATCGGTATTCAAGTTGAACTATTGTGACAATCTTATTTGGGGAGAGGTTCATTTGAAATTGAAAAATGGATTGTAAATTAGTTAGTATGTTAAATGTTGGCTGTAATGCTTGAAAAAGATATTGCAAAAGATTTTGCTGAAACAAGGCAGGGATATTTCAAGCTCTCACAGAATTTGCTCGGGAAAAAGTAACCCCTACGCATCCAAAACCCCAAAAAAAAGTATTCACGCATCCCCGCACCCGATTCTCGTACCCGCATCCGCATCTGCACCTGAATTGGTAATAACTTAGTGCCGTACCATTGTTATTTTCCTTTAGGGAGCAAAATGTGTGATTCAATGCTAAAAGGTTTTAAGGCCAAGTCTCACGCAGCTGTTTTGAAGGTTAAAGTGATCGACAAAGTGTCCTAACTAAAAGGTAAAAGCTTTTGGGTAGCCAAGCCACTCAAAGGAGAAACTAATTTTATCACAGCTTCTTTTGGAGACTTTTGCACCATACAAGGGAACATGCATGGTGACATGGCATCAAAAAGACATTCAACTCAGTCAAAGATTTTAGTGCTGAAGGAAAAGGGAAAATCCCTACTTAAGGGATCAATAAACTAGCTGCCAGCATCCATAAAAAGGGCCGGTACTTGCAGCGGCTGTACCATCCTAGTGGAGCTGTACCATGGGAAAAAAGGACATAGCAATGCAGATTACATGTTTAACAGGGATTTGGGCTCATTTCTTGTCAGCAGTGGTATTTATATATGTATATAAATCTTATTACCACAATCTGAAATACAATGTCTGAGTTGGATTTTAATGTATTAGAAATACTTGTAATCGTGGAAATGCCATCTGCTGTTTAAATACTGCATTATATCGTGTTGAATAAATCATTAATCAATTCTAGCATTGTGGAGTACTATCATGATGAGCACATAACGTATCTTATCCAACACTTTGCAAAAACCACACCCAGACCAGAAACATACAAACTGTTTGAGGAAATGCCTGGGTTTATAAATCAGTGAAAATCACAAAAACTGCCTTTAAAGTTTGGTCAGGATACTACAAGATATTTTGGAAGCTATTCCTTGTGCAAGCCATACCTGGTGCAAATTCTGATTAATGTTTGACTGCTCGTGCTGATTTTGGTGAAGCCATACAAATTTTAAAGTCCTCAAATCCTTAGGTGTACAGTTGGGGATAACTACTGTTCATTTGAGACATACTTCATGTGCTAAGCCATTTCAAGGTAATGCTATGTTGCCATTCAATTTGAAAAAAATGTTGATTTTGATTTGATATGTCTGCAGCCATTCTTACATTATTTTAAATTTTTCCTAGTCCACAGTGACTCCATACTGCTCTGTATAATGCTCATTCATAAAATTGTGTGGAGGGCGTAGCATGCACTGGGACAGGTTGTACTTTCTACAGTGAATAGTTTATTTAATCTCTACTGACTGAATTCCTGAACTTGGGCTCACTGAAAAGTGGTTAAATTCTGAATTTAATATTAGATCGCCCATTTATTGAGACTTGTGCAAGTTTATATCCATCCATACCAGTTGGGAAGTGGTAAATCCTCCCCTAAGGTTGTCGCTTTGGTCTTTGCTGATCCAATCTTATCTCTCTTCCACCAAACGTCAAACTATTGCCGGTTGCACCTAGTTATGTAGCATTTCAAGGGAGTTTTCTGCCAAAGTTTGAGCTGTACCAGAATATCAGGATCAATTATCTCAATCTACAACCAATTGTCTTCAACATACTTTTCTGGGCATGCAGTAATGATATCCTAGCACTTTGATTTCACATAATATGACAGATACTAAACATTCTAGAGTTATTGTTGTTGATTGAGGTTATGAAATTGTAAGAAGGCCCTGATTGCTTCACGGTTCACCACTAGCATGTCATTATCGGCCAACTTGGCATTGAGTTGATTGTCAATTTTGGCATTGATCAGATTTGCATGCAATCAACCATTTTGGTGTGATCGAATCTGCCAATGGCTCTTGCATCTATACAGTTATTGTAAATTTATCAAGCCATCAATATCTTTCATGTAATTCCTATCCTCCTAATATCTGTTTGCTCCCACCTTGCCAACATCGGAAACTAGGTGATCAAAAAAAGTTAGAATTTGAGTGATCGCCAAAAATTTATATGATTTGCAGCTAATGCCCTAAGGGGGTGATTACATAGAGAAAACTAACACATATTGCAACAGTATATAATCAGTCTATTCTTCCTCTAAAGCCTTGAGTTATCAAAATATTCTTGTGATAATTTTTTTAACAAAGAAAAAGTATTTGTTTCAAAATGGAAAAGAAAGGGAGAGCTTAGATAAAGACTCATTTCTATACAACTTACAAGTACTCTTGGACCTTTATATGCAGATGCAAGCAAGCAGACTTAGAATGTAAGCCTCCTGTGTATGAAATTGGAACATACCAGCATTTCACAGAAAGGCGGTGGGTTAAGAAGTTATGAGAATCAGAAATAACTCACTTGAATGAAATCCCCAATTAACATTAATCTTGCTTGTATATCTGTAGTGAAGGATAAGTTTAGCTACAATAGCACCTTACAAACAACATTTCACATGCTTGTGCATGAACATGAGATTCAGAGATAACATAAACAAATACATGGATATATCATTAACATGAAAGTGCAACCTTAATCAAATCTTTAGGAGTTAACGATGTACGAAGAATTATACAAAATCCTGTAAATTAGGTTTGTACAAATAGCCGTCACCCAAACTATCATCAATAGGAACCATTTGTCATTTGCAACTTGGCCACCAGTCGAGATTGACTCGCTAAATTATAGAGCCAACTAATTTGCCATTGATTGTGCTACAAATGAATCAATAGTCTTCAGAAGGCCCTTCCCAAATCAACAATAACAACAAAAAATTTGGGATCAATACATGGACATCCAAGTTCAAGGGTAAATAGATTTGATAATTTTTACGAAGCAATCATAAAAGCTCCCAAAATCAACAAGAATAACCTCCTTTATGGGATCATGGTAAAAGTCCCCAATACCAAGGACAAAAGAAACATTTTGAGTGAGCACCATCTACACTCCTAAGACCAAAGACTGTATTGGGAAAGATATCTTGCAATCTACCATTACAGATGAGCTTCCCTATACAAATGCAGGATAATAAGAGAAAACAAAAATAAACATCCAGGTATGTCATTAGCTTAATATTGCAACCTACCCAATCTACAGGAGTTAAGGATTACCAAGAATCCTACATAGTAGTCAAGATGAGGATCATATCAATGGTTATCACCAAAACTATTGTTTTCAAACAACATTCATCGTTAGCAAACTTAGCTACCCATCAGGACGGACTCATTAATTTATGGCTCCAATTAGTTTATCATCACTGTGCTACCCATAGACGAATAAGCATAAGGTCTCTTTGAATAAACAGTAAATCTGGGGCTAATACATGGGCGTAGAGGTCAGCAGTGACAAACCACCTTTATGGGGCTACCATAAGGGCCCCGACCAACAATGAAAGACAATTCTTCTGAGGACACCATATATATATTCTTATGATCAAGAATCTCAGCCTCCCACAATGTGAGATTTCAAGGATTAAAAATTACTTTCTGCCAACCTGTACTCCAATAAAATTTCCTCTCATCAAAAAATGAGTTAGGGTTGAGTCACAAACATTCACTCCCTGGCATATACTAGGTAATGTTTGAACTCTTAAAGTGGTATATAATGACCTTTCATTTTCATCTTTTGACTGTAGAGCTAAGTAATATTCATATCTTATTTTCGTGTACTCCTAAGATGGTCATTCATCAAAAGGATTTCTCTTGGCTATTTATTAATCATGCCTCAATTCTAGCAATCCAAAGAGGGATTTATTTAACAGGACTATGAAGATATTAGTGTTTTAGGCAGTTGCTTTCCTAAACAAAAGAATATTGAAAAACCCATTCACTTATTTTACAAAAGGTTGCACTTATGCACATGCATTATAACTTGTTAAACAGAAATATGGTACTAATGCTTAAAAAATCTTACCAGAAGTGTGAGAGATATGCAATGAATTTATATTAAAGCTTGTTGAACATAGATACATTGCTAAGACCACAAATTCTCACCAGTGGAATGACAAAGATGTTGCACTGAGTTCTGCAGTTTTGAATTTAACTGGGACCGCAATGATGCATTGCTGTATTGGGAAGACCAGAGATTTGTAAGCTTTGTCTTTGTCAAATTCTGATAGTTTCCTACAACTTCATCAATATACACAACTTAGTATAGCTATACTGTAAGAACATAATCAAAAAGCTGTAAAGAAACAAAAAGCAGCCATCGATAAATAATGCAGTATGGCCCCAAATAATGTTCTACCAAGCAACATTCTTCACAATATTAGACTTGGATCTCAAATTGCAGGTCAGTCTTCTTCATTATATTTCAAAATTAGTCTAAGATCACAACTGTCCACAGCTCTAAATGTTCTCAGTTTTCTGGTCTAATTAAATTAACATACTATATGAACAATATGAGGAACAATCACTTAGGAAAATCATTAACTATTATCATTGCAAAACTTATCAACATAATTTTAAACAAACAAAAAACACTACAAAATCTTCTATCTAATTATAGCAATCAACTCATTGTTGAAAATGTAAATTCTAGCAAACATAGTCCATAAAATGACCTCTTACAATAAGATTCAACAATAGCAGCATTCCATTTACACAAGATTGATATGGTAACGCAAAAGTGTAAAAGGGATTCAACTATCCAGGTTTAGAATTGGAAAAACGCAGTAAAAACTTGAATAACTAAAAGGCATTATATTGATAAAAATGGAGAAAACTATAAATTTGTTATTTCATGTCAAATATAGTGCATAAAGAATAGAAATAAACATAATAAATTAAAAAATCCAGTTATAAAAGAATAAGTAGGATTTTCTTTTATCTAAGAGGGGTTTATGATATGATTGGCCCTAAAATATCAGGCAACTGCTTACATCATCAAACACAGCCCACTATTTCAGGGGCAACCCAATGTTTTATGCTTAACCCACATTAGAATATGATTACAAGAAAACCCTCATTAGCGTTTCAAATTTTAACTCAAAAAATCATATATCAAAAGTTGAACTTGCAAAGTTTGAATGCTGTAGCCTTAACCCTAGTATAAATATTTCCAGTCTTCCTATGCTTTTATTTTCCTTCTTCTAAGGTATGAAATGGGCCAAAAAGAATACAAGTATACATAAAAATAATTTCAAAACCATTTTTTGAAAGCGACACAGCAAATCAGGGCTGGTGAATACTCAGTGTGTACTGTGAATTGGAGTGTATGCTACTATGGTCATTCATTACCAAAAGAGATATATAAATACACTAAGAACTGGGGAATATATTAATCATTCTCTAGAAGCAAAAATCTTTTCAATACAATAAATCGGCAAACCAAAAGATAAAGGTTTTTACAAAAAACAAAAGGATTTAACTGAGAAAAATATAGTTGAGGTTAGGGTTAAGGTTACGAAAAAATCAGAATAGTCACTGCAGAAATCAAAAAACCCAAAAACCATTAATTTCCCAATTTTATCACTAACTTTGACTAAATCATGACTTTCTCTGTTTTTCACAATTTGTAGGGTAAAAATTGGAAAACATTGCCAAAAATCTGGGATAATCTTTAGGGTGAGTATTTTCTATTATATCACTAATTTTCAGTTGAAAAAACACTTTTGGTGGCGATTTCTGACTTATCATAATATATTGCTGATTTTTAGCATGGTGAATCATTCCCTACCTAACTAGCAACTTAATTTCAGATTTTATCCACTTCATGGTCACTTTTATTTAAAAATTTGTTAAATAGTTGAAACATGCAACTCTGCTGAAAACAAAGACTGGGCCAAGTAAATATTGTTTGCTATTTCAACCATCCTACTTAGTAGAATAGTGTATCCCACTTCTGAGTCAGAAATTAAATTTTATTACAATTCAAAAATATACTTAACAAACTTCTAAATAATTGGAAAATATGCACGCACAAAAGCTCAATGTGTCAGTTCGAGAAAATTTCAAACAGCTGAAATCAATTTTTCTCTTCAAGGAAATCTAATAACCGAATTGACCAAAATGTGGTACACAATTGAGAAGACATTTTTTACCAAAAACTGGGATCAATCCAGTCTAAGTGACACAAAACTAAGTAATAGTAATGAAATTTTACTTAATATATTCTGCCAGTTACAGCTGTATATACTATTGAGGGAAGCTAAATGATTAGGATGTTCACAAACAGAACAAGTGCTCATGTGCATGTCAAACATGTAATCAACAAACAGACTAAGAACCAATTAACTTGAAGACAAATTGTTGTGTTGTAAACACACGCCCCATTGCCAATGGGGACCCCATATTTTTCGCTTTCTAGCTTAGTGTTGTGTTTAGTTGTCGTTAGTTTGGCAACATTTTTTCAAGTGTCTTAGTCTCCTAGTTCTTAAGGAATGGGTAAGTCAAGTAAGAAAATTCCAGTCCAAAATCCATGAGTGAGCAACCTTCAAAATTGGAAATTGAGTGCAAAATCATGAGGAAGGTTGCTTGATAAAACATGAAGTTAAAAATTTGTCAAGGATGAAATTGCAAATTCACATGAGGACCGTGAGAAATTGCCTACTACTTTGTCTCGTAGGATTCAAGTTCAGGCTATTCAGCAGATGCAAAGCCAGCCACATGTTTCTACTCATACATTGCATCAAAGAGCAAGAATGGTGTCAGCCTCAGGACCTTCATCCACTCGTAGTGTTGTGGCTGAATCACAAGGGAGCAAGGGGAAACACAAGATGCAAACTCAAAGTAACCCCATAGCTGAATTGTTTAATGTGCAGCTCAAGGATGGGATAGATGATGCCATTGGCAAGTTCCTCTTAGCCAATGGCATCCAATTTCATGTAGCTCAATCTCCTTATTATAAGGAGATGATGTTGATGGTGGCGAGGAGAGGAACACCATATGTGCCACCAAGTGAGCACAAATAGAGGACCATGATCTTAGATAAAAACTATTAAGATCAATATTTTGATGGAGAAGATGAAGGCATATTAGGTGACGTCTGGATGCAGCATAGTTATGGATAGGTGAACAGACATTAGCCAACATCCACTCATCAACATCATGGTTACATGTGCAGAGGGCCCATACTTTATCAGGGCGGTTGATTGTTCGGTGCATCTAAAAGATGCTGATTTTCTGTTTGACGTCCTTAGGGAAGCTATTGAGGAGGTTGGGCCACAAAATGTGGCCCATGTAGTGACAGATGCAGCACATGTGTGCAGGGCTGCAAGGAAGCTTATTGAGGCAGCCTACAGACATATTTGGTGGACTCCACGTAGTGTGAATTCCATGAACAATGCACTCAAGAACGTGGGGAAGATTGTCTAGATCAAAGGAGTGGTTAGCGATGCGAGAGATGTGCAAATGGTTATCTATAACCACCACACTTTGCATGCACTCTTCAGGAGCTTCGTGAAGGAGTTCTTGAAACCATTTGAGATCAAATATGCATCCTATTTCATTCTCTTGGAGAAAATGATTGAGTTGCAAGAGGCACTAAAACTCATTATTATGACTACAAAGTGGAATCGGTGGGCTAAGGTCAACACAAAGCAGGGGAAAAGGGTGAAGGAGATAGTGAAGAGAAATGAATTTTGGAGTGATGCCAAATACATAGTCCCTATCATTGCTCTGATTTTCCAGGTCATTAGATATGGGGATGGGGACACATCTACCCTTGGAGAGGTGTATGAATGCATCAATTATATGCTTGACCAAATGAGAGTTGTTGTATGAGACAAGGGCCCCAATTTAGCATTCTACAATGAGCACATTCGGCCAATCATTTAGTGCAAATGGGACAGGTTGAACACTTCCTTGCATAGTGTTGCATATGCATTGAATCCAAAGAGGTACATGCCTAGGCCTAGATGAGTTACACCAATTCAGGATGATGAGGTGAAGGCAAGGTTCTACAAGTGCATTGATAAGATGTATGATGCTAATACTACTAGCAAGATTCGCATTGAGTGGACAAAATTTGCCACTCTTAGGGGTTATTCGAATATGGCAAATATGGATATAGGAACTATGGCACAGGAGGACCCAATTTTGTGATGAAACTGTCATGGACAGAAATCAAAGACTGCCACACTAGCCATTTGTCTGCTATCTCAAGTTTCTAGTTCTTCAACTACAGAGAGGAACTGGTTTACTTATAGTTTCATCCACTTTCTTTAGAGAAACAGAATTACCTCTAGGAGAGCAAAAAACCTACTGGTTGTACAAAGTATCTTGCGTCTCATTAACCACAAGACACGTGTGTACAAGGAGAGTCCAGCAACATGATGGGATGTACAGCCAAAGAAACTATCACAAATTGATGAGGATCAAGATGTTGTGGCTTCAGATGTGGAGTTGGTTGGTGTTCGTTTGGTAGATCTTGACTGTGAGGAGTCCAGCAGTTCTAGTGATGAGGAGTTTGCCTTGAGGGAAGATTAGAGGCCTCCCCTCACTACATTTACATTTTGTACTTGCTTTGATACCATACTACTCATGTAATCATCTTTATGATATTTTTGATATAATAGAAGTCTTCCATTCGTCGATTTGACAATTTCATTTGTCAAATTGAAATTTATTTAGTATTCTACTCAATATCCATTGTTCAATGTTCAAGTATTTAGTATTTGCAATTTTGTTATTTTACCTCTTATACGTCTTTTCATAATTGGCATTTCAAGTACTATATGTATAATATATAGCATATACAACACAACCCCCCCCCGGTTGTCCCCAAACTTAGGCCCTTTGTCCTGTTGCCTTAAACCTTGTTGAACTCTTAGAGATATCCCTAGAAGTCCCAAGGACCATCTTGAAGCTAAAAACAAAAAGGTGTGTATCAAATACCATGCTTGTATGGAGCTACCTACACTAGAGAAACCACAAAATTCTTTTGAACTAGGATTAAGAAACATGCCACAAGCATACAATGTGTTAAATTTCTTTCAGAATTTATCTATCTATGGCTTTTCTATTTGCAGAATATGATTCTTACAATCACTGTACTTTCTTGCAGATTATAATCAGAATATTGAACTTGATAAATATGAAGTTGATGCCAAATCAATATTGAGAAAACTGATCATGAATTCAGAAGTCTGAATTTTTTCCTTAATGTTATCCAATCTACAAGAGCAGAACATTTATTGATTTCAATGTCTCCAATTGTGGATTGGATCTGCATTAAATATATAAGAGACACATCCCATGAGCGGACATGTCTCCACAAAGTGGAGGCATGTCCGTTCATGAGATGTCTCATGAATTGTGCCTTTTCATCTTAACTAAACACCCGATCTCTAATCGGGGTTTGTTACTTAATAAACATAAATGCTTACCAAGTTCGATCTGTATTTATCTTGCACAAATAAATAATATCCAATCTGGAAACAATCACCGATAATGATGCTTGATTGGGATCCTATATGAAACATGAAATGCCAATAATCTGCAAGTAATAACCTCTAAATATTCAATCGGTCAACCTGATTTATATGAGATCGGAATTATTATGTGATTAAAATAATAACCATTGATTATATATAGCCATATAAATATATATATATATATATAAAATATCTTTGAATCATTATTATTTTAATTTCTCCAAAAATTACATACTAAAAATAATATATTTATTTATATATATATATATATAGAACAAAATATATATATATATATATACACATATATATATACATCTTAATAATTTTTGTCTCAAGGTTTTATCGGACAGAAGCTACAAAACATCAACACGATGGGATAGGGTTAAACAATCATTGCTAGAAGAACATGAACACCATACCATACACCCAATATACATTTAAGATGCAAAAGTCATTGAAAAAGGTCACTAGAACAAAAGGAGGATTAAAGAAGTTATAATGTTTTAAAAAATGACTAAGAAATCTAAATAGAGATGATGGCAATAAACTTAGAAAGTCTAGATATCGCTGATTCACAAACTTAGCAAATTTAGGATAGGCATGCTTTTATTTGCATTAGATTTATGTCTCATTCGGTTTAATTAAGTGTTCAAAAAAAATTTAAAAATATAATCAACTAAGTGATGGATGATTTGATTGATTACTTAATCAATTAACTCAATCTCGTGAACTTTCCCCTACATTGTTTCATTTCGATTTCTTAGTCCTCTCTCGTTTTCTCTCTTCTTATGCTTTATTCATCTTCATTCCCTTGGGAAGATTTTTTGGCTTTTGACCCAAATGCAGATGGTTTGATTCATTCAACTTATGCAAGGATCCAAGTTGAGACATGTATCTCAAAAGGTATGAGGTGTGTGTTAACATAATCATGTAATGTTTCTATAATGGTCATTCAGTTAACATCTTTCCGTTTCGTAGTTAGTTCTTATTAAGAATGTTTCTTTACAGTCTTTCGTTTCTATTTTGGAAACTCTACATGTAATCTCTATTTAAGAAGTATTCCTCTTCTTTGTTTGATATTGAACATCATTCGATTATCATTTCATGGTACTAGAGCCCACGGGTTGGGCAAATTTTTAAAATTCGTGGTTCATATCTAGAATTAAATTCCAGAAGTATTTAACATTTTTTATAAAAAATTGTAAAAGTTTTTTTCCTAATTTTTTCATAAAATTGAAGGTTTCAAAAACGTGGGTTTTTGAAACTGCAAATCTCTAAAATTTTGAAGGATTTCCTTGCAGATTTCGAAGGTTTTTCTAACAAGCACAAGGGTTTTCTATCTCAAAATTGTGTTTTTTTTTTAAGGATTTGTTTTCCACGTTTGAGGGCTTCCATGTTTTCTCATGGAGGGTTTTCTGATTTTTTTCCATAAAAATCATGAAGGGTTTTCTGATTTTTCCCACACAAATCATGGAGGGTTTTCTGATTTTTTTCCATAAAAATCATGAAGGGTTTTCTGATTTTTCCCACACAAATCATGGAGACGTTTCTAATTTTTCCCCAAAAAAAATCATGGACGGTTTTCTAATTTATTTCCACAAAAAATCATGGAGGGTTTATTGATTTTTTTCCACAAAAAACCATGTAGGGTTTTCAGATTTTTTTCCACAAAAAATCTATTAGAATATTATAATGTTTCTTTAATGGTCAACTTAGTTAATCTTTAGTTTATTAAGTAGTTTCTATTTTCGTCTTTATTTCACGATTGTTTATTTTAGAAACATAGTCTTTGTAAATCTATTTAAGAAGCTTTCATCTCCTTTGTTTAATACAACAACATCAATTTATCATAACATGGTATCGGAGCGGGTCAATGGGATTTCATAAAATTTGGCAAAAGCCTCTTCTGGTTTGGAAATTTTTTTCCAAAAATTTGTTTTTCGATTTTTTAAAATAAAAATCGTTGGAGGTATTTTATGAAAATTATGTGGTTCATATTTGAAGATTTTTGCTAAGCCTAGTCAAGGGATTTGATCACGTGATTTCTTGGTTTGAGCAAAAGTCTCTAATTTTCGAGGGTTGCATGTTTGTTGCATGTTACTTGCATGTGTTTTTTGTGAGTTGCATGTTCTTGCATGTGTTGTTTTACCATGCAAAGTCTCTTGTTTTGCCGCATGAATGCTTCTCTGAAGGGTTTTAATAATTTTTCCTCAAAACTTATCTAGAGGGTTTTAATAATTTTTCCTTAAAAATTATCTGAAGGGTTATAATAATTTTTCCTCAAAAATTATCTAGAGGGTTTTAATAATTTTTCCTCAAAAATTATTTGAAGGGTTTTAATAATTTTATCCTCAAAAATTATCTTGGGGGCATTCTCTGATCCGTGTCTCAGATTCTATGTTTGGTTTAGATTGATTTTTCACCTCAAAAATCATGTTCGGTTTTGATCGATTTTCTGCCTCAAAAATCATTTCTGGCTTCTATAATACGCGAAGTTCGCATGGGATGTTATTTCAAGGTTTTTACCGTTTTTTTCCAAAAAAATGATGCTTTGTACTCTTCAATCATAGTTTTTTTGCAATCGGTTTTGGGGCATCATGCTCATCTACAATAGTTTGGAGGGTTTGGCAGTTGTTCTCAGTGTGTCTCTATCTACAGAGAAGGGCAGCTCAGTTATCCAACATCAAGTTGGATGTTTTTGTGATGATTTATGTTCAGCGATTTTGCAGATTCAAGGAGGGTTAGTGGAAGAGTCCGTGGCAGGCTCTACTCTCTTGTTGCAAACCATTTTGAAGAAGGGGACAGCCTTCTCTATTTTTTCTTTGGCTATTCTTGGTCATTAACATTTTGCAGATCCAAGGAGGGTCTCAACAGGAGCAGAATGTTCCGAAGTATTTGTGACCAAAAGATAGTAGTTAGACAAAGACCATTAAGGGAGGGTATTAGCATATTATAATGTTTCTTTAATGGTCAACTTAGTTAATCTTTAGTTTATTAAGTAGTTTCTATTTTCCTCTTTATTTCATCTCCTTTATTTAATACAACATCGATTTATTGCTGAAGGTGTTGACCCAACTACACATTTACAATTTGTTGATGATAACTTCCTTATGGGGGAAGCCTCCTTAAGAGAAGCTAGAGTCATAAAGGCTTCTTTAGATTCTTTTGCTATGGCCTCGGGGCAATGTGTCAACTGGAAAAAGTCTGATATCTTCTTTTTCAATACAAATGCTCGGTTGAGGAGACAAATCTGTATCATTTTGGGCATGAAACAGAATTCCCTGCCAGGGAAGTTCCTTGGGATTCCTCTTTTTGAAGGTATGTGCAAACCTAACTTATGGAATGATTTGACAGATCAATGCTTTAGGCGGATGGAGAGCTGGAAAGGGAGGTGGCTTTCGTCAGCTGGGCGAATTTTGCTTCTTCAATCTGTTATCTCTGCCATTCCCATTTATTCCATGAGCTGCCTCAAGATCCCTTAGAAGGTATTGGAAAATATTACAAAAAGAATGAGAAAGTTCTTTTGGTGTGGTAATCAGGAGGAGTTTAAGTGGCCTCTTATTTCCTGGGATAAGATTTGTAAATCCAAAGACAAGGGTGGTGTGGGGCTTAAAGATTGGAGGAAAATGAATCTAGCATTGGGTGCTAAATAAGTGTGGAATATCTATGAGGAACCTAATAAGTTATGGGTGAAGATTGTTCGAGCCAAATATCTTGGGGCTTTTGATGATGAATGTATTTTAAGAACTAGAAATCCTCCTAGAGGTTCAGCTGTATAGAACTTTATTTTAGATTGTAGGAAGGTCATTAATGACCACACTTCTTGGAACATTGGAAATGGAAGGAAGGCCCTGTTTTGGGTGGATTCTTGGAATAATTACCCCCCGGTGATCAGTGATGCAAAGTTTATTGAGCTCAGTAGATTGATGGTGGATTTGTGGGGGGATAAGGTTGTTGATTATCTTGAATGCAAAGACTCTGGTTGTGGCCCGGTGTGGGTGTGGAAATGTTTGGATAATCTCTTTCTCTCTGTTGATCGGAAACATTTGATGTTGGAGTTGTTCCAATCCAGAAAGGTTTTTCTATCAACTGTGGATGATAGATTGGTTTGGAGTGCTTCTTCTTCTAGCTCTTATTCGGTGAAAGTTGGTTATAAGGCATTGGATCGTCAGGAGGAAATGAAGGAATGGCCTGCTAATCTCTGTTGGAATCAGGCTTGTTTACCTAAGGCAGGCTCCTTTGCTTGGTTGGCTATCAATGGAAGGATTTTAACAGGGGAAAGGCGCAGAAGATTTGGTTTTCACGGCCCGACTATGTGTGCTTTATGCAATAATGCTTGCGAGGATGTGGATCACTTGCTTCTTAAATGTCCTTATGCTTATGAATGTTGGAATTACATCAAATCCAAATTATGCTGGATTGGTCCCCTTCATAAATCTATCAGAGAAACATTTGAATGTTGGCCCCTCCCTAAGGTAAAGTCTGCCTTGGCCCCTCTCTGGTTTGTTTGCCCTTCTATCATTATTTGGAAGTTGTGGAAGGAGAGAAATCGAAGGTTATTCCTTGATAAATCTGAGCCTGTGGAAAGGTTGAAACTAAGGATTTTCGTGTCTATTGAAGAGGTTATGAAGGCTGCTATTTTTTCTCATCAGGGGTCTTTGGTCTATAATGCGGAGGACAGAAGATTGCATGCAGAGTGGCCTAGTTTGAAGTGGTAGGATGATCACCTATCAAAAGGAGGCCAGGATTCTTTTTCCAGGAAGGCTATAAGGTGGATTCCTCCAAACGATGGGTGGGTGAAGATCAATTTTGATGGTGCTTCTCGTGGTAATCCGGGTCCCTCTGGTGCAGGGGCTGTTGCTAGAGATAGGAATGGTAATATCATTGCCTATGCTGCTCAGAAGCTGAACATTGGCACAAATAATGAAGCTGAAATGAGGGCTGCTTTGCTTGCTGTTAGCTTGGGTGTGAAGTTGAATGTGGGGAAGCTACATTTAGAGGGGGATTCACAAGTGATAATTAATGCTCTTTGCAATCGGGAGATGAATGCCTGGCACCTTAAAAATTATGTGACGACCATTCATGATAAATTTATTTCCTTCAATGATTTCAAACTGAGTCACATCAAGCGGGAAGGAAACCGGGAAGCTGACATGGTGTCCAAGTGGGCAATTAGTTTGGGGGAAGTTGATGATATTCATTACGATGACTGTTCCAGCTAGGCAAAGGATGTTGTCAACGGATGTGACGTTTGTCAATGATGAGTTGGGTTGGTTGGTGTGTTGGCTGACGTTGGTGTTGGTGTCATCAGCAATGGCTGGATTGTGTTTCCATCATTTCTTTTACTTTTTGGCGGCGTTCTTTTATGATCCCTTCCTTTCTCCCTGGCATTTGCGTGCTTCATTATGATAGTTTGATGGATGGCACGTGGGAGCTATTTGGTGTGTGTGATGGCTTTATGGCTCTCAGAGCTTTACATTGGATATGGTTTCTTGTAATCAATGGTTATGTTTTGTTTTTTTTTATTGCTTTCTGCAAGTGCTTTGGCTCTCGGTGGTGTTCATGGAGGCTACTTTCTCGGTGGGGACTGTTAAGCAACAAAAATCCATTGAGGGCCCGGTTAGTAAAGAATGAATGATGGGCCTCCTGGTTCTTAAAGACGATGATGTGGCTCTTGTTGCTCTGGATGTGCTCGGAACGTAATTCCAAGAGCGGGGGCATAAATGGCGGTCAAATGTTGATGTGGCTTCGATGGTTGTTGCATGGGCGCTACAGGTTGGAAAACCTGAGTCGAAGGTTAAAAGCTTGGTTGAGCGCCTTTTTGGCAATGAACTGTTATTGTGGCTTGAGTCCATTTTGGAGTGGGCTTATCCTGGTCAGGGTTTTAACTACACGGAATGCTTCGAAGATGAAGTAGAAGGGATGATGTTTGGCAAGGTTCCTTTTCTACACTGGTGGGGAAAGGTGGATAAAAGGGCTTACAGTGAAGATATTGGGCGGAAGCTTGTTATAAAGACTGCTTTGAACCGTGCGGAAGCCAAGGTGGCTCTTAGTGAGCAAGTTGTGTATGTTGATGTGCCGAGACGTAAAAGGGGACGGTGCAGAGGGCGGGTGAACACCCCGGTCTAAATGGTGATGTTGGCTCTAGTTTTTTGAGGCTTTTGCTTTTGCGAGGTGGCTGGTTGGTGGTTTTTGATGATGCTCCCTTTGGTTTTTTTTTGGACGACACCCAGGCTTGTTCTTGCTTTCTCGAATGATGGGTGTTAATATTCAGCTCGGTGGTAATGATATTCGGCTTGTTCCTGTTTTTGTGGTTTATGCTCGAATGTGGATGGTCGAAGCCTTTTATCGAAGTCTGGTATTGGGGTTCCTGGCTCGGTGGTTTTTGTCTCCCGGTCTGGTGGTGTTTTGGCTATGGGGTCTGCCAGTTTTATGGCTTTATGCTATTATCATTGTATGGACTGTTGATACGAATCTTATGTAATTTCTCCTTGATTTAAAAAATTATTTTGTTACAAATCAAAAAAAAAACATCGATTTATCATAACAAAAGCATGGAGGTGTTTCTGATCTTTTTCCCACAAAAAATTCAGGGAGGATTTCCTAATTTTTTCCAACAAAAAATCATGGAGGGGTTTCTGATTTTTTTCTACAAAAAAATCAAGGAAGATTTTCTAATTTTTATTTCCATAAAAAATCATGACTGATGTTGTTTTATGGGTTTTCTAATTTTTATTTCCACAAAAAATCATGGCAGAATTTTGTATTATTTTTCCCACAAGAATCAAGGAAGGTTATGCATGATTTTGTCCAAAAAATCAATGTAGCGAAAATATGCGATCAGTCGCGATTAATTGCTAGTTGGGGCTTGGGTTGATTTATTCCCTGCAAAATCGGCAAAAATCGCGTTGACCAATCAATGATGTTTTCCCCAATTAATCACACTTAATTGACTCAAAAAATCATGATTAGTCGGATAGCAAAATGGCGCCAAAAAAACCTAAATCGTGCCAAAAAAAACATCATTTTTTTTTTTCCATTTAAGCCGCCGCACGAACCTAGAGATGCAGTCGACAAGCCTGCTCAAACATCGTTTTGCAAAGAGGAGTTGTCTTCATTGGTGTATGTCATTGCAGAGAGGAGTTGTCTTCATTGTTGTCTACCATTGCAGAGAGTTGTCTTGACTCTTCATTGTTGTCTTTTGTTTTCACCATTTTTCTATCCAGGTATGTTACGGAATATGATTTGCAGCCTTCATTCGTCTCCTATAAAAAAAATTGGTCTTTCACCTTTGGCTTTTCTCACCATTTTGGTTGACAAGAACATCCACTCGCAGATTTTTTGGTACTGATTCAATCACAATATGCTTTGACAAGTTAGTAGGCAATAAATATGTTAGCAGTTGTAATTAAATTCAATATTACAATTTGTAAAGAAATTCTTCATTAATAATAATAAAAAATGTATTAGATGAACAATAAAATGAATAAGATTATTCAGACAGGAAAATCAAAACTTCTAGATTCCCAACTTTCAAATTCAATAGCAAGGATTAGGAGTTTGACTATCATTTCGATGAATAAGAAGGTTCCTGTAAGAAGGTTCCATCTGAATGTTATACGAGCTTTGGAACTTTGTATGGGAGTTTCTATACACATTTGGAAGACAACCGGTTGTCACGTCCATACTACCTAATTAGTAAATTTTAAGCCTGTTAAAGATTTGTAGCTTCGGTCGGATTAATCTTACCAATGTAATCAAATCTATAAATGGCCTATCGGCCTTGAACATTTGATTCCTATCCTTCACTGATCTGATTATCTATAACACCATAAGATGATTATGTTTATCATAATAATCTCTACTATCTATGATTAATAATCAGTATGATCACCGATTATATATGTGTGTGTGTGTGTGTGTGTAATCGATAATCATATTGATTATAATCATATCGATAATAATGTATGGTTGCAGCAAATATAATCAATCATGATTAATTGATATCGCTGAGACATGTTATATCGAACAGTTGTTATTTTTAGTTAAACACGTGATGTGAAGAGCCTGTCTGGCTCTCTCTAACTTAATTGCACTTAAAATAACTTTCAGAATATATGAACAATAATTTTGAAATTCAATGAACACTTTCAGATTTTCATCATTTATTAGAATGATATCAGAAATTATAACCACTGAATTGCTTACAAATATTAGAATTAAAGCAACTATTATAACTAATTTCATACTACAACTAACAAATTAACCTGGCACTTTAAAATGAATCCAGCTGCAGGTGTATGAAACTTACGGCTGGCTGTAACAAATGGGAATCTCTGAATTATCACAAGTCTGATTTTTTAACCCGGCTGCAAATAATGAAATTTGGAAATGGACACAAGCCCTTTCAATCTCAAACAGCTCCTGCTATGCACGTTTCTTCCCAAACATTTATCACCTTCACCCAATAAGCATCACATGACCATCCAACCAAAGAAAAAAAACTCACGCAGCATGCCTGAATTGATGGCATACGGCAGGCTGGAAAAATATGAAGTCTTTAATTCCGTATGGCTTCACTTAGGAATTCTGGAACAGAATTCTTTGTCTTTCAACTCCCAACCTGTAGCATTCGTTGTAGATTTCCCCAATCAATTCTAATCCTCAGCAAGAAGACAAATCAAATCCCAGAATGAATAAATTGATTTGCCTGTAGAACAAACTTCTCAGAATTCCAGTATACATCAGCACTGGATTAAAATTCAGAATCAGAACTACAGCTGCAAAATTCACCATCAACCTGTAATGGCTCAAATTGCCAAAAAAGGAATCAGTCCTCAAAACCCTACCCGGGTAAACTCTCTCACAACTTCAATAAAATCATAATTCAACAATGAATCATTTCCCTTTCACAAAGCATTGCTTTTATAATTCAAAAGTGTCTTCTCTCACACACTTTTCACTTAAAACAATTTTTATACTTAGGCACATATTGAATAATATAATTTATTAATTCATTTGGCTCCAAAAAAAGCCTTTTCACCAATATCATGAAATTATGACACGCAAGGTCCCTGTTTCTTGTGCCCAAGATTTAAAACTTTTCATCCTGGTTCCAACGAGCTATAACACTAAGGTATCCAGCATATAATACCAACAAAAATGGCAACCTTAGCAAATTTAATTAAATAATAATAATAAACCACCCGTCTTGCGAAAACCACTGAAGAAGCGTCCGAATCGAAATTTGTCTGCACAAGATTGATCCAAATGATAAAAGATGATGAATGAACTTGACGGGGTAACTTACTAAAAATAGACACTTTCTCCAAGATTCTTGGAGCCCAAACCGGAAGCCAGAAATGAAAACCGAGAGCATCATTCAACTCCTCTAACTCATCTGAGCTCATTGGAACTATCCATTGACTTACTATAAATAGTAAGTTCACACCAAAGACCCTCTAAACACCTCGCCAAACCACGAGGATCACAATAATGACCTGGCACCATCAGATCAATGACCTACAAAAAATGGGGACATTACACGTGACATGTCGATAACATGTCTCATGTAGAGACATGACTCTACGCAAGACCATATGGTCCACGTAGAGCCATGTCTCTACGGGAGACATGGCCCTTCGATAGTATATATATTGGAGGTCGGTCTTATTCTTGGCAATGTTCAGAAATCGATAAGTGCAAAGCAAAGATACAGCAATATAACATATCTCAGCGACATTATATTATCACAAATCAATATTGATTCATAGTCATATCTCAGCGACATCATATTATAGCAGATTGCTATCAAGTCATAGCAAATTGATATTGATACACATCTCAATGTTAATATTGTGAGATTGTGTTCAGCAAAGGTCATCGAATAGTGTAGAGTTCAATCTGTATTGAATAAGCATATACATCTACATAACAGTGAATAAAATTAAAAAATCCTATAACATATAAATCTTATCAAAATTAGCATGGTATCAGAGTCAAGGAAGATCCAATCAGATTTATAAGGAGATATATAAACTAACTACCATTAAATTCTCTAGAATTTCATATTCAACAAAATGATAAATGGTGTTAGATTTGAGGACCGACTTGAAGGGGCTTCAAATTTTGTATCTTGGAAATTCAGAATCATGCTTGCTCTAAGAGAATATGATTTAAATACATTGGTGGAGAAGGCAATACCTGTACCTGATGAAGATAATGAGAAACCTCTATGGACGAAAAACAACAACAAAGCCATGAAGATGTTAGTGGATGCAATGGAGGATCACATAGTTCCAATCATCTCCAAATTAGATACAGCATATCTAATGTTCACAACCTTAGAAAACATGTATGAAATAAATAACACAAGCAGGGCACTTGCTCTAAAACAACAACTCAACCATGTCAAAATGAACAAGGGAGAAACTATCACATCTTACTTCATGAGTATATCAAAGTTTAAGAGACCAACTTTCCACCATTGGTCACACTATTGATAGCAAGGAGTTAACCATGCTAGCTCTCAATGGACTCCCAACAACTTGGAAAACATTCATTCAAGGGATAAGTGCTCGATCTAAACTTCCTAAGTTTGATCGTTTAAAAATTGATTGCATTCAAGAAGAGTCAAGGCTGATCACAAGAGGGATTGGTCAAAAGTCCACTAATGAAGATATTCAAGTTCTTAATTCTCACTCTCACAAGAAGAGTAAGAAGGGAAACTTCAAAAGGAAGAAAGGCAAAGACTCTAATGGAAAACGATCATCCAAGAGAAGGAGGGACATGTCTAAAGTACAATGTTTTAGATGTGACAAATATGGTCACCTTGCGATGAAGTGTCCGGACAGGCCTAAACCTCAAGCCTCCATTGCTGAAGTTAGTAAGGCGAGCTCGGATAAGGACTCTGAAAGACTTATGTTATTCAGCCCTATCGAGTCATGTGTCTACCAGCCTTAATACTTGGGTCATAGATAGTGGGGCATCTCGCCACATCACAGGATTTAAAAAACACCTAGATAGCTTGGTGGAAAATTCAGATGAGGAAGTTACCATTGGAGATAATTCTAACTACCCTGTGAAAGGAATTGGAACTTGTACTTAACAATTAAAATCAGGCATCTCTCTTCAACTAATAGGTTTATTATTTGTACCAGGTATCAAGCAAAACTTGGTTTCTATATCAACCCTTGAAAACAATGGATACCGAATTACCCTTAATTCATGAATCTTCAAATACATGTGAGATTTGACATAGAAGATTAGGGCATCTCCATATTCATGCTTTACCTTCAATAGAGAAAATGGTGACAAATTTACCTAAACTTAATCAAGAACATGAAGGAACTTGCAAAGGATGTGCCTTGGGAAAGAACACTAAAGGCACCTTCCATAGTAGTGAAAGTAGATCTAAACATGTATTAGACTTATTCATTCAGATTTATGTGGACCTGTGTCAGTAACCTCTTTAGGAGGATTCTTATACTATGTTATTTTTGTTGATGACTATTCTAGGAAAACATGGATATATTTTTTGAAATGTAAAGAGTTTGATGAAGTCCTTATGAGGTTTAAGGAATACAAGGCTCTAGTAGAAAATATGTCAAAGTAAAATAATCAAAACCTTAAGATCAGATAATGGGGGGAATACATCTCTAATAACTTCAAAAAAAATTGTAATAATGTTGGGATTAAGAGGGAGTTTAGTGTTCCTTATAACCCTCAACAAAATGGGGTGGCAGAAAGGAAAAATAGGACAATTGTAGAAGTAGCCAAAGCCATGATGCATGATCAAAACCTTCATACCTCTTTTTGGGCTAAAGCCTCTAGTACTGTTGTCTATATTCAAAACAGATGTCCTCACTCCCTTTTGGATAACAAAACCCCTGAAGAAGCATTTACAGGGATAAAACCTGATATAGGCCACTTGAGAATCTTTGGTTGTCATGTTTATATTCACATACCCAAAGAAACAAGATCCAAACTAGAACCCTCAGGCAAAAAGAGAATATTTGTTGGCTATAGTGGAACATCTAAAGCCTATAGGATTTATATTCCTGGACAAAAATTAATTGAACTAAGAAGAGATATAATATTTGAAGATGTTGCATTCAATAGATCCAAAGATATTCATGAGATAGACATTGAAGATTAAGAGTCTCCTCAAAATATGGAAGAGGATCATGCTTCTGAGATTCAGAGGGAGACCCATGAACTTATGGAAGATGATAATCAAAATGAGCCTATGGATCCTACTGATGGGCCTAGAGACACTACTGTGAACCGGAAAAGACCTCTATGGGCAAGGAAAATGATTCAAGAGGCTGAAAATTATGCAGCACCAAAAGGAACCTTCAAGAAAAGCAAAAGACCTCATAGATACTCTAGCTATGTTGCCTTAATGAGTGAAATTATCAAATCAAAACCTTCTAGTGTTGAGGAAGCTTTCAAACTTCAAGTTTGGAAAGATGCCATGACAGAAGAATATCAATCTATTCTTAAGAACGATGTTTGGGACATTGTACCTAAACCAAAAAGATTAATCAGTGGTTTCATCTAAATGGCTCTTCAAAATCAAATATGCTGCAAATGGTAGTATTGAAAAATATAAAGCAAGGTTTGTTGCTAGAGGCTTTTCTCAAAAGGAGGGAATTGATTATGAAGAAACATTTTCTCCAGTTGCTCGATATACCTCCGTCAGGGCTGTGATTGCTATTGCCACATCAAAAGGATGGAAAATTCACCAAATGGGTGTAAAGACTTCTTTTCTTAATGGCATAATAGAAGAGGAAGTATACTTGGAGCAACCTGAAGGATTTGTAGTACATAATAATGGTTCTCATGGTTGCAAATTAAAGAAGGCTCTATATGGTCTTAAACAGGCTCCTCGAGCCTGGTATGAAAGGATAGATCACTATCTTTTAGGCTTGGGCTTCTCCAAGAATGATGCAGATCCGAATCTATACTTCAACATAATTAATGGTGAAATGTTGACTCTCATTCTTTATGTTGATGACTTATTGATTACAAGAGAAGACCATCTCATTAATAAATGTAAACAAGATCTAGCATCTGAATTTGACATGAAGGATTTGGGTTCTCTACACTATTTCCTTGGTTTAGAAGTATGGCAGCAGGTTGATGGTATTACTCTAAATCAAAGAAAATACACTATTAACATTTTGAAAAGGTTTGGAATGATAGATTGTAAACCCATAACTACTCCCATGGAAACAAATTTACATAAGTTAAAAGAAGCTGCAGCATACTCAAAATTGGCAAATTCCACTCTCTACCAGCAAATGATTGGGTCCTTGATGTACTTGGTCAACACTAGACCAGACATTTGTTATGCAGTAAATGCACTTAGTCAGTTCATGTGTGAACCAAGACAGTTACATCTAGTTGCAGCAAAACACATTCTGATATACCTGCGTGGCACAATTGGATATGGTTTAAAATATAATAATGTAGATCTAAATCTGCATAGATGTACTGGTTCAGATTGGGCTGGAAATATAGTTGATCGGAAAAGTACTTCATGGTGTTGTTTCAGCTTAGGATCAGCTATGATCTCCTGGTTTAGTATGAAGCAATCTTCAGTTGCACAAAGTTCCACAGAAGCCGAGTACATTGCAGCATCTATGGGACCTCGAGAAGTTGTATGGCTAAGGAAACTTCTTGTAGGATTGTTTAGACAATCCTTGGATCCTACTATCATTCACTGTGACAACCAAAGTTGTATAAAGCTTTCAATGAATCCTGTGTTCCATGACAGATCGAAGCATATAGAAATTCCCTACCATTATGTTAGAGACATGGTGGAGAGAAATGTTATCCACTTGAGATATATTAGTACAAGTGAACAAACAGCAGACATTCTGACCAAGCTTCTCTCCAAGACAAAGGTTGAATACTTTAGAGGTAAGCTTGGTATGGTAGAAAATGTAATTTTATCTGAGATTGAGTCTCGGCAATATAAATTTGTTGTACTAATATATTCTAAAGATGTTTAATGTGTAAACTCTTTTATTGTCATATGTGTGACTCCATGACTTCATGGGCCCCTATGAACATCATTGAGAGGTGATGATCTTTCAATGATGAACACTTGTACTTCTGGTTGTTATTGTAAGGTGACGACTTTACTATAGTTAACCATACTATCATGATGGATATCATGTGACTTGATATCCGTGGACATGTCATGATAGTTAATATCTCTTAAGTAATATCAACTGAATGGTGGATATTGTTAATGTTTAGTAGCTAGATCGGATTCTAGCTCTCATTATTTTAATTAGGAAAATTAAAATAATGAATTAATTATTTTAATTAAGGATTAACTATTTACTTTTGGAGAAATAAATAAATAACTTATTATTTAATTAGGAGATTAAATAATATATTGAATTGAGAGATTATGTATTTAATCAAGAAATTAAATATATATATTGAAGAATTAATATTATTTATGGATTGATTATTTATTTAATTAGGAAAATTAAATAAATAATTGTGAGTTAAATTATTAAGTTATATCTTTAATTTAACTTAATATATATCGGGCTATTGTATTTATAAATACAATAAACTAAAAGATTAAAGGGCTGGGCCCTTTTGTATTTCCTAAAATAAAACGTCTATGAACCAAGACGTTTCATATAGGTCCAGGCCTATATCTTTGCGCCAAGATTTGGTGACATATGATGGCCAACATCTCTAGCTAAGACGCCTATATATATGTGGCGCATCTTATCATTTATAGAATATACAAACACATGCAATCAGATCAGAATGTTATATGTGACTATGAATGTGTTATATGCGATCCACTACTAAGGAACAATTCATAACAGCAAATATACTTGGACAGCGAATATTGCTGTAGCAGTAAGTATGCTCCAGATTGGTGACCCTATAACCTTTGACAGCAATTCATACTCATAGTCAAGGGAGTGATATTGATTCATAGTCAGTGTCTTCTGGTCAAGGCAGTGCTAACATATAACAGCAAAGATCTTATCATAGCAGCGAATCACTATTATTCCAGCACACTTGGACTCAGCGATCTATCTCTGCTATGAAGCTATGGCGATAACTTGTGAATACTCACTCACAGTAACCTGAGATGAAAACAAGTCTGATCCAGTCACAGGGAATTAGATACAAGCTATGATCTGATTCAAACAATCAGATATACATATACAGAGATCAAATCTGGGCACATACCTAATCGAAGTTCTCATCTTGCAGTCTGATCTAAGCTAATAATCTGTGAATACATTCTGAGATAAAGGTGCTTCAATTGGCATCACTTCCATCAGCGATCTGCTCATTACCTTCTGAGATTGGCAATATTAATTGTATTGTTTGATTTGCTTCATTGATCGGGGATCTTGAGCAAATCAAAGGATCATGAGGTTTGTACTTGAAATTGAAAGGCAATAATAGATAATCTAATTGATGCTGAGGTTTTCCTCCAAGTGGGAGGTTTTCCCATGGTAATCCCTTGCATTATTGTGTCTACTTCATCTGTTTAATTGTTAATTTATTACTGGTTTGATCTGTTCACTAAATTTAACATAGTATCAGAGCCAAGTTCAAACTATCTGTGATCAGATCTAACCCTTTGTACTTCAGATCTTGTCTCTTTCTTTGTTGTTTTCTAATGGTGACAGGTCCCGAGGTTGAAGTCAGATTGGAAAGGACTGTAAATGTTAGAGTTTGGTTTGTACTAATCTTAAATGATCAAATTTCAGCATGGTCAGATCTGGATGAACACTTGGGAATATCTTAAGGCCTTTCCTTTGGGTATTGTTATACCTTGGCCCTGTGAGCTTGTGTGATTGAAGCTTAGATCCAGATCTGATCTCACATCTTCATTCAAGTTAAGTATCTTCTGTCTTAGACTTGAGTTTACATTAGATTAGGATATGACTTCATATGATGAGGTTATTGTATGAGTTTCATTGCATGCGTTCTTGATATACTTTGCTTAAATCAACTTGACTCGTGTCAAAAGTGTGACTGTGGTATTAAATTAAAAGTTTGGAATCATAGTATTAGAATGTTCATTTGATCATTAATGTGAAGTAGGTTGGTTGTTAACTTCATCTAGTTGATCTATCTCCTTAGCTGGGTTGCCATTATGGTTATATTCATTACTATATTGGTTCACGGTTAGATCCTGACTATCATATAAGTTAAAGCAAATAGTTGATAGACTTATATGTTCTCAGAATCTAATAGAGAGATCACCATGATCGTTGGTAAGCATACTCTTCTCTTTTACTGAAAGGTATTCTCAACTTCTTAAATTCTGATTGCGTTTTGCAATGTATCATAGATCTTAAATAGAATCTCTTTGAGTGTTGATATCTGCAGATTCACCTTGAAGAGAGAACTTACCTCCGCAGCCATCAAGCTCTGATGATTGACCTGTGAATTACCTCTTGCGTTATCCTCTTATCTGCAGGTTCCTATGACAGTCCCAAGTGATTGATTGGTGTTACTCTTGGTTGGTATGAATTTAGATTCTCCTTAGTTTATTGATCTTTTCTCTGCTGAGATATCTTGTGAATTTCCTTGATCATACTAACATAAGTTGCCAACTGCATACTACTGTTTTACATCTTTGGTTGAAATCATTGACTTAGAATTCTCTCAGTACTATCAATTTTTGATGATATGGTTTCTATGCACTTGTGTCCTTGATCTCAATGCTATCTGGTTGATATTATCTTTCTTCTGTGAGCTGACTATAGGCATTCTTAGGATATGCTCACTAACTTAATGACTTGATCAGGTATGTCAAAATAATGTTTTAGACTCTTCATGCACAGTAGTCATTTGCATGACTTGATTGACATAGCGAAATATGAGCTATGCTTGATTTGTTCTCTGCATATGAAACTTAGATACAAGTTTGTGTTGTATAATGGTTTCTGTTAGTGGCTTTGATACATCCTTATCTTTCTATATATTCTTGTACGCATTCTAAGTGAGTTTCTATGCACAGTTGAACTATGTTGATGATGATCTCCATTCATATCACTTATGTTGTCTTAGATACTTCTAATGAATGATTGTACTTATGGAGACGTGTATAGTCATGTGCTGACCTATCAATAAAGGGATTGAATCCCCCAGATTACATCATCTCTCATAAGGATATGAGGAGCTGATGATTGGCAACCTCAACATTATTGATCTCTAATGGAGATAAGCATTGTCTACATTACTCATAAAACCTTTATAGTTCTTCAATTAGAGAATTTATGCATTCCTCTTCAATATGGTGCATTATCACTAATCTCCCTGAAATGCTTCTTTGATCAGGATGGATTGAGAAGCATATGAGTGATGAGAATTCAAATCCAGAGGTAGAAAGATCTTGATGCATCCTGAGGACGATTTTGAAGTATGACTCATTCGGGGATCCATCATAACTTCCTATGGCTTCTTCTATTCTTTCTCTTCAGATGTCAGGATAGCACCTTGTTATGTTAGTTCTCAGGTGTCTTGGATGTGTTAAATGGGCATATTGTAAGTGGGATGGGTCCTTCGACAAGGACTGGTTACATTCCACATGGCTCATATGATTGTAACTCAGAGTGTGAGTTCTATGAATACTTCTTGTACAATTGAAAGGAAGTTGATCCTTCAATTCTTGGTTTATTGGTTCAGAGGGAGTGAACCATGGATTCATGTCTTATAACAGATATCATGTGGATATCTCATGTTGTACTTATGTATTGCTCATGATGATGGGGTCATCGATATAGTCATGATAGTTTCACTATCTTGGTTGAGAGGGAGTCTCAACCTCCTTGATATACTTTTGTATTTTAGACCACCCTTGCGGGCAATGCAAGGTGGATGTTGTATTATTTGGATCTTCTTTAAGAGAAGATATGTATGACCATCCTCTGCGGGCAATGCAAGATGGTGTTGTAATCATTTTTTAAGTCCACCCTCTGCAGGCAATGTAAGGTGGCAAAGGTTTTGATCACCCTCTATGGGCAATGCAAGGTGATCCTTTTGAGGCTTGTCCTCTTCCACCCTCTGTGAGTAGGTACGGTGGATATTCTCGACCATCCTCTACAAGTAGGTGTTAAGTTTTGATCAAGAATGTATGGCTTGCTGTAATATCTGTTTTTCCGTATTTAATATTGCCGAGATGCATGAACACTTATATACTAATTGATTACTATATTCGGTGTGTAAGAGTCACCAAATGAATCATATAATATACTGCAGTGAGCAGTCATTACTTGATGAGACATGACTGTTCAAAGCAGATCACACAGTTCTATTTCCACCGTTTTACCAATGCATAATACGCAGTGTTATCCTTAACAAAACACGATAGTGTTTAATACATAGTCAATGCATATCGACTTTAACACATGCTTGGCGGTGAGTGTAATATAATACACATCAACCTTAATAAAGGTACGACGGTGCATATTAATATTTTAAATGTTAGAATTATATTACCGATAGTTATCGGTCTCCATGGTGAAGACTTAAATATATGAATTCAAACCGATACTATATCAGTTATATTATTAATCATATTTAGTAAAACCGATTTGGTATTATCATTATAAATATGTAAACATTAATATATATATTATAATGAAGCATATATATATTGATAGATTATTTCAAGTATATGAAATATATATATATTAATGTGTATGTATAAACAAATACATATACATTAATATGTATATATATTTATATATTAATCATATGAACGATGCTATCAATTCAACAGTAGGCATGATGGTTCCACCCTCTACGAGTAGGTATGGTGGATATGCTTTGACCATCCTCTGCGAGTAGGCATGATGGGAATGGTTGATTTGTTTTTACAGGTATGCATCCATTCTTTGCGAGTAGGCATGATGGAAAGTAATGGTAAGGGCTAGAATCCTCCTGAAGAGGGAGTGTTAATGTTTAGTAGCTAGATTGGATTCTAGATCTCATTATTTTAATTAGGAAAATTAAAATAATGAATTAATTATTTTAATTAAGGATTAACTATTTATTTTTGGAGAAATAAATAAATAACTTATTATTTAATTAGGAGAATTAAATAATATATTGAATTGAGTGATTATGTATTTAATCAAGAAATTAAATATATATATTGGAGAATTAATATTATTTATGGATTGATTATTTATTTAATTAGGAAAATTAAATTAATAAGTTAAATTATTAAGTTATATCTTTAATTTAACTTAATATATATCGGGCTATTGTATTTATAAATACAATAAACTAAAAGATTAAAGGGCTGGGCCCTTTTGTATTTCCTAAAATAAAACGTCTATGAACCAAGACGTTTCATATAGGCCCAGGCCTATATCTTGGCGCCAAGATTTGGTGACATATGATGGCCAACATCTCTAGCTAAGACGCCTATATATATGTGGCGCATCTTATCATTTACAGAATATGCAAACACATGCAATCAGATCAGAATGTTATATGTGACTATGAATGTGTTATATGCGATCCACTACTAAGCAGCAATTCATAACAGCAAATATACTTGGACAGCGAATATGGATATAGCAGCAAGTATGCTCCAGATCGGTGACCTTATAACCTTTGACAGTGATTCATACTCATAGTCAAGGGAGTGATATTGATCCATAGCCAGTGTCTTTCAGTCAAGGCAGTGCTAACATATAACAGAAAAGATCTTATCATAGCAGTGAATCACTATTATTCCAGCACACTTGGACTCAGCGATCTATCTCTGCAATGAAGCTATGGCGATAACTTGTGAATACTCACTCACAGTAACCTGAGATGAAAACAAGTCTGATCCAGTCACAGGGAATTAGATACAAGCTATGATCTGATTCAAACAATCAGATATACATATACAAAGATCAAATCTGGGCACATACCTAATCGAAGTTCTCATCTTGCAGTCTGATCTAAGCTAATAATCAGTGAATACATTCTGAGATAAAGGTGCTTCAATTGGCATCACTTCCATCAGCGATCTGCTCATTACCTTCTGAGATTGGCAATATTAATTGTATTGTTTGATTTGCTTCATTGATTGGGGATCTTCAGCAAATCAAAGGATCATGAGGTTTGTACTTGAAATTGAAAGGCAATAATAGATAATCTAATTGATGCTGGGTTTTTCCTCCAAGTGGGAGGTTTTCCCAGGGTAATCCCTTGCATTATTGTGTCTACTTCATCTGTTTAATTGTTAATTTATTACTGGTTTGATCTGTTCACTAAATTTAACAGATATGATGAGACTTGATATCTATGGATAGCCATAATGAGTGATATTACTGAGATACTCATGGTGGATATTATGTGACGTAATATCCGTGGATATGCCATGAATAAATATCCTTATGGTAGGTATCATGTGACTTGATGCATGTGCACATACCATAATGGATATTGTGAGTTATGCTGAATATCATGTGACTTGATATTCGTGGACATGCCATTACTCCTGATATCATAGTGAGGTGATATCTTTCTCTCACGCGATAAATGGATCTATTGTGTTTACATCAAGGATAGTAGTAATCCTCCCTAGCTAAGAGGGAGTGTTAAAGATTTGTAGCTTCGGTCAGATTAATCAAACCGATGTAATCAAATGTATCAATGGCCTATCAGCCTTGAACATTTGATTCTTATCCTTCACTGATCTGATTATCTGTAACACCATAAGATGATTATGTTTATCATAATAATCTCTGCTATCTATATTAATAATCAGTATGATCACCAATTTTATATATATATAATAGCAGTTATACTATTAAATATATATATCTAATCGATAATCATATTGATTATAATCATATCGATAATAATGTATGATTGCAGCGAATATAATCAATCATGATTAATTGATATCGCTGAGACATGTTATATCAAACGGTTGTTATTGTTAGTTAAACACATGACATATCGATAACATGTCTCATGTAGAGACATGACTCTACGCGAGACCATATGGTCCACATAGAGCCATGTCTCTACGAGAGACATGGCCCTTCGATAGTGTATATATTTTAGGCCATTCTTATTCTTGGCAATGTACATAAATCGATAAGTGCAAAGCAAAGATACAGCAATATAACATATCTCAGCAACATTATATTATCACAGATCGAGATTGATTAATAGTCATATCTCAGCGACATCATATTATAGCAGATCGATATCAATTCATAGCAAATTGATATTGATACACATCTCAGTGTTAATATTGTGAGATTGTGTTCAGCAAAGGTCATCGAACAGTGTAGAGTTCTATCTGTATTGAATAAGCATATACATCTGCATAACAGTGAATAAAATTAAAAAATCCTATAACATCTAAATCTGATCAAAATTAACAAAACCAGCCAAATTAGATTAAGACTTTTGGTTCAATTTGGTCTATACGTTATTTTTTACTAGTAATTTTGTTTTATTCTATTTTACTTACTCTCAATATATCTATGATGTGGAAATGCCCCTTAATTTTTTTTTTTTAAAGTATTTTTTTACTATTTTACTTCAACTTTTTACATTTTTTTTGCAAATCCAATTTTTTCCTGATTTTTTCAAAAAATCCTACTCTTTTGGTTTGCCGATTTTTTCCCAAAACGATTTATGCTTCTATGCTAAAAATCATTGTCTTTGTTGCTGTTTTGGGGGTTTTTACCCTTTTTTTTCCAAAAAAACAAAGGTATGTAATTTCAGCATCACATCGAGGGTTTGATGATTTTTCTAAAAAATTGTGGTTTCAATTTTTTGTCATTTTTTTCAACAAAAATCAAAGCTATTTAAGTTGATCGCGGTGTCTCTAGATAAAGGGAGGGATGGCTTTGTTACCCAACACTAGGTTGGAAGGATTGTGATTGATAGATTGTGGTAATCTTGGTCATATCCAAAAGTTTTTCAAGCTTTTGGGATTAGCTTGGTTTGGCGACCCTCACAAGCTAATCAGGTGATCAGAGGGGGTCAGATGTCAGAGCCAGTGTTGGGATTCCATTCTGGAGATTCAATTTATCATGTCTGCTCTTCGTTCAGGTCAATTCGGTCGACTTAATATTTTTAGTAAGTGGTATTTTGAGTTTGGCCAAGATTAGCAAGGTGTCTGCACGGAGTGTCAAATGTTTCAGGATCAAGCTTCAGGGAATCTCCAGTTTGAGAGACTTACTATTTATAGTAAATCTATTTTTAGTAGCTGGCTATTTTTGGCAGTGGGTTATTTCCAGCAGGGCAGTTGGCGTTTGAGGCTCTGGTGTCGGAAATGAGTTTGTTTCAGTCAGCAGAATTCAGTGGCTTTTGTTTTTAAAGTTATCGTTATTAAATTAAAGTATTTTAATTTAATAACTTAAGTACTTTATAACTTTAATGTTATAAAGTGAAATTATCATTTAAAAGCCTTTTATATGAAAAAAGTGAAATTGTGCTTTTTCCGAAAAAGCTATAAGTACAACTCGAAAAAGCATTTTCATTTACCCATTGTTGATTTGATAAATTGTTTATGTGAGAATTCTGCTTGGCTTGGAAAAGCTAGGGTTTCTGGAGCTTGGTCTTCATTTTTGGAGAGAGTTCTTCTGAGGTTTGTTGAGTTTGGTCTTCTTCCAGGAGAGAGCTCGTTCTGATTCTGATTATAATCCAGTGCTGATGTATACTGGAATGCTGAGAAGTTTAATTTGCTGATTCAACAAATTGCTTTCATAGGGTTTGTTGTTGATTCATGCTGAGGTTGTGGAATTTTGAAATTGGTGCCTATTGAGTCTTCGTGTTCACCTTTTGAATGATGTTGGCTGGATAAATATTTATTCAGATTCTTTAATATATTATAAGTGGCAGATTGCACATTGGGAAAAGAGATTGTCATACAAGGAAATATTCAATATATATTGCTATGTCAAACCTACAGCTGGCCGTGTGAGGGAATGAAAGTCTGAAATGTATATTCTTCAGCCCACGTGATATGCTACAGGAGTCTATTTCATCTTTAAGGCTTGCGCAAATTACAGGACAGTCATGTTCATTGATTGCTGCTCACGTGACTGTTAGGAAGGGCCATTGATCCTGCTGTGGGCCCAAAACTCTGCTAGCAAGGGCCGTTTTGATCCTGTTGGGGCCCGAGACTTGCTAGAAGGGCCGTTTTTTATCTTGCTGGGCACCGAACCTGCATACAGACCAGTCACGTCACAGTCCCAAGCTGCCACGTGACTGTTAGAGGTTGACGTTTTGTGTTTTGGCTGTGTTGCTGCTCATTCCTGAGGGTGGCTATTAGTGTACGGGTTTACAACGTCAAGTGTCATGAGTTCATTGCAGATTGCCATCATACAATAAATATCGGGTGCTTAATCTTGAAAGAATAAATTCTGGTTGTGTTATTGAATTAAAATAAGACTTATTAAGTTCCTGGAGAAAATTCAATTTGTTATATTGCGATTTATAAATTTGATGGAATTATCATTGAAGCTTGTTTTTACCCAACATTTGGAATAAAATTTGCAAATATTACAAATTAAGGAAAGGAAATTAGAAGGAGCCAGTTAGGCTCTTCACATAATCTTGGTCATATCCAAAAGTTTTGTAGAACCAAGGATGGTCTCAAAAGTAGGCCCATGTCGCAGAGCATTCTAAAGCGAAGGGGGCAACCTTCTATATATTCATGGCCAAATGAATTGCAAATTATTTCATGTCTTTTGCAAGGTAGTTAGTAGAATGGCCATTAAGGTAGAATGTTAAAGTAATTATGTAATGTTTCTATAATGGCCATCCAATTAGGATCTTTGTGTTTCATAGTTAGTTCTTGTTTAGAATTATTTTTTTTTCGGTCTTTCGTTTCTATTTTAGAAACTCTGCATGTAATCTCTATTTAAGGAGTATTCCTCTCCTTTGTTTAATATTGAATATCATTCAATTATCATTTCAGTATGGCTCAAGGTGGAGGATAATGTTTGTTAACAAGTTTTGGATTATGATGTCAAAGGTATTTCTAGGTTGATAAAGTAGCTGTAAACTGCAATGCAGACAAAGTGAATACTTCCAAAAAAGTGACATGGTAGAAAGGTGTATGCTTATCACATTTAACTATGAAAGGACTGGAGCCTGAAACTTCTAGTGATACAGACAGCTCACATTCTATGATTTTCCAAAACAAACTATGGATGGCAGTCCTTCAAAAAAAAGTAGCAATAGAACGCAGCCAGGAGATGCAACACCTCCCTCCCTTCCATTGTACATTTCAGTAATGGAATCTGTGCAACCGCCAATGGAAGCTGTCCTAGTGGAAAATGTTAATGTTGACAGTGGCTCCTCTTTAGCAAGGTCCTTGGAAAAAAAAACATCCTCTGGCTCTCCTACTGGCAGATCCAAATCTGCTATTCCCTCTTAAAGTTGATAATGCTTCTTGGGCACTGGGTTGACTCAAGCGGAGGGATGGGATATTGGCACGAATATTCTGGACTTACTGTTGGATACTATTAATCAATCGCTACCTGCATCTCCGATCTCTTCAGAATATGAGGAAGGAAATGACACTAAAGGGTGTACAAAAGTAAATAATAGGAATGTAGACCCTCAAAACAATCTTTAGATATATGCCTCTTCAGTCTGATTTTCATAACTTAATTATCACACAAAACTGTAGCTGATCAAAGAGAAAGAAGACACAAAAAAGAAAGCAAAAAGCACTGTTGAATGCAACGCAACAAGTTTCAGTCCAATGTGCCGTGGTCTACTAATACATTCAAGCGCCTATTATTGCAATGGCCCAAATTCAAAACTCAGCTGTCTGGTGCTCCTCAAAATAATGGATTGTCGCAATTCATGAAAACTGAACTTCAATACTCTCTCCAAGTGATTCATAAAAGAAGATTTACCAGATAGCTGAATAATAAACCAAAGTTCATATTCAAGAGCAATAAAGCACCCCAGTTTTTATCATGGGCTTCTACAGGCTTACTGCCATACTACACTATGCAATGCCTTGATAAGAAATTGCATTATAGAAAAAAGTTGGGGGCTTTGTTGAGGCAATTACCTATTCGAAAATGTCATAGAAAATAAATGCGGGTATCCTTTGCTTGGTAACGGGGAGGCAACTGGCAGTAACATTCAATAAAAAAAGTTCGATAGAACATAGTGAGATAAGCATGTTCCTGCATTTATTTTACAAACCAATCTGCAATTCCCAAAAAAAGATCAAGGGAAAAAAATGCAAGCAAAACACACAGTGCTCTTTATCAATATGCCAAACCGCGCAATATGAAAATTCAGCATTATTTGTAGCTACATGAATATTGTATTGGAGAAAGACTCTAGACACATAGCAGAATCAAAAGAAATTTTGAAAACATAGATGTTAGAAGTCTAGTAATTAAACATACACGAAGAGGAATGAGGTGGAAAAGTAGAAGCCGTGAAAACAGTTGGTGTTGTGATCCTTCGCAGAACAAGTTTGGCAAGCTGTTTCGACATCTCAACATTGAGTTTCAAATTTTGAAGCCCTGCTGCTCTTTCCATGCAATTTAAGTGAACTAATTTTGAATGGTGAACGTGTGGAGTCTTAAACCCTTGCTGTCGGACACATTTTCCCCGTCAATGTTTTTGCCTTAAACCGCTCTTTCCTGCTATATTTTAATTGGGATTTTTCCTAAAATTAAAATTTTCTTTTGATATGCTATGAGGTTAGGTTTTTTTTTTCAAGCTCATAGCCCCATAATTTTAAAGGAAAAATAATTTTATGAAGTTTTCAGTGAAAATCTTTTTAGATTTCATAGTTGAAGAAAAGGTGTCTCAATTAAACGAAGAGAAGAGTCGAGGGGAAACATATATATGAAGAGGAATGTTGGTTTTCTTAATCAAAACTTATTAAGTATAATATTTTTTAAAGTTTTTATAAAAAATATAGTAATTATATAAATAAATTTAAATTGTAATATAGAGATAAATGAATTTTAAAAATAGCACTATATTATATTTTGTAAATGATCTAATTTAATGATTATGAGTGATATAATTAATTTCATTATTTTCTAGAGAGTTGTATTATATATATAATTGATGGTTCTATCTTAAACAACTAAGTATAATTTATGAGATGGTGATGCTACGAGCAAGTGCGAATGTTGGGGTTTTTGCGAAAATGAAATTGTGTGCTAGGGCCTTACAAAGTAGTGTACATGGAGATGGAGGCAGAAACCCTGGTAAGATGGTTGCTTTGGTGGTAGAAATATCGTTTGTGAGGGAGATAGGGCAAGTTTTGAGTGTCGATGAAGCTAGGCCTTATGTGAATCAAAACGGGGCTAAGGATCCTAACCAGAGAAAAAATGTTGGGGAAAATTTTGTGAGCAATAGGAATGACAGGAAAGTGCAGGGCGAGTCCTCGCAAGGGCAAATGGGGGAGTGATTGAAGATGGTCAAAAAAATGGTGAAGGGAAAGGAGAAAGACTTTAGTAACAAGGGTTTTCGAATGGGAGGAAATGAACTGCTAAGAACAAGTGCCTCTTTTCCACATAGGAATGGCATTAAGGGGGCTATTAGGAGCAAAGGGTTTGGCCCTAACGGGCTCTGGCTATGGAGTGGTAGACCAACAAAAGACAATTGTGATGGCAAGGGTTTTCAAACCACCACTGGCTAAAGTCATTACTTTGGATCTAGTAGAAGAGGTTGAGACAGAAGTGGACCACAATGTTGTTGTATTCTCCCAATGTGGTCTAATCAGACATTTCCAGGGTTTATGGCCAAGCTCATGTGAGCTTGACAACTAGATTATAGAGAAATAGGAGCCGATTCTGAAAGGTTATGTTCAAATTTACCCACGCGTAGGGGTTTCTTTGTTGTGGTTTTTAAAAATGTTTACATGATAGGAATAAAATCTTATGTGATTTTTTATGTATTTGGGAAAATAAACATCACTTGATGTTGAAACCCTAGGATCTGACTTTCTCTCTAGCGAAGGAAACTTTCAACAAGGTTCCACTCTAGGTGAGACTATCGAATTTGTCGCTTCATTTATAGTTTGATTTATGTTTGGAAGTTATTGGTAACCCTTTAGGCTGCTTTTTAATGGTTGATGAAGAGTCATTGAACCTTTTGCATTCAACCCACATGGAAGCTCTACTTTGATAGATCATACGTAGCTCATAGGTCTGGGTCAGGTATTCTCTTTGTCACTCCTCAAGGTGACTACATGCCCAAGTCATTCAAATTGGGATCCCCTACACTAATAACATTGTGTAATACGGGGCCCTTGCCTCAAGTCTAAGGACAGCTATCTAATGGAACATCATGGAGCTACAGGTATTTGGTGATTCACAACTCATTATAAAGTAAGTTGTGGATGAGTTCCAAATAAAGGATGACAAGTTGCTTCCCTACAAAGAGTTAGTAGACAAAATGAAAGAATAATTCATGAGTCTACAATTTACACAAGTGCCCAAAATTGCAGAACAAAGTAGAATATGCAATGGCCACTATCAGGTCCCTCCTTGAAATGCCTTAAGATTCCACACAGTATGAATTTTAAGTTGAGAAACTCCATGCAATCGCTTATGAGAATGTTGATTCATAAATGGTGTGTGTCTTGGTACCATGACATCCACAACATCCACACTTACCTAAAGAATGGTATTGTAATACCCCAAAAATGAGCTTTAGTACCATTAACCTCCTACATCAACAAATCGATCGAAATCGACCCTAAATTCCTAACCTAAGGCACATTTGCACATTTGCACATTGAAGTATCGAAACCCTAATCAATCCTATCCTAAATCTGCATCAGGGAATATTCTTAAATATTCCTAATCTATCTTAATTATCCCTAATTAAATATTATTTGGTGATAAATGATATTATTTTATTTATCCTAAGTGTAATTAATTGAATATATTAAATATTTAATTAATTAAACTTTATTTGGCCACTTAATCACTTTAATTAGATTTAATTAACTTTATTCCTTAATTAATATTATTTATTTGACAATTAATCAAAAATTCTAAAAATAATTGATTGAATATTTATTTAATTGATTAATTTGAATTGTCAAATTTAATAATATAATTTTGGATAAAGTTAGATTAAATAATTGATTAACTCATAAATCAGTTATTTTTAAACTAAATCAATTAAGTTAAGAATAAAACACATGGAAATTAAATAAAACTCATAATTATCTATGCAAAAATCAGAAGATCAGTTAAACTCAAAATCAACTCTTGGATTCATTTTGTTAACTTTCTAAACTCAACATTTGATTGTGAGTTTAAAAGTGGATTGGAGTGATCTCAAATTCCAATTATGAGTTTAAAAGTTGATTTGCATGATTTTTACAAGATAACTATTTCTAATTCCCTGATTACTTGCCAATCAATTCAAGTTGATCAAGGAGTGATTTTTGGCTTTTCCACGAGTTCTCAAACCTAGATTTCTATATAAACAGCCCTCAGTCCTTCACAATAACACGTGCAAATTTTTAGAATAACGACGCTATAATGTCGAGTTCTTGAGATATTGTGCCATTTTTTAGATCAATTGCTATCATTATTTTCTAGTTTTTGCATTCATAGCTTACTTTTATTTCATTTGATATTAAGTTTTAGATCAATTTCATTTAGCTTAAATCGTTATTATTACATAGAAAATCATAAAAATATAGATTAATCTTGCATTAATTTCAATAGTTTTTGCATTCAAATCCTTCATTTAAACATTGCATTGTCACTGATCTCGGTCAAATCTGAGAATGTCATACTCACATCTTCTAGAAGGTAGTACATCACCTGATTGATTATATACTCGTTCATTGCTTATTTATTTATCATTGATTTGTAATATTTTACTTAAGTGTTGTGTCTTCTAAATAGGTGCAATTTTCACACACATTTTTTGCGCCCACCGTGGGGCCCGATATCAAGTTTTCATTTCACATTTCATCAATTTTTTTTATCAATTTTCATCAATTTTTTGGATTTTGAAATTTTTTCGTACAATCTTGTATAGCAGTTTGCAAATTGTTGTTTGGGAAGCCACTATCTATTGTATGATAGACAAAATTCTTGGAGTGTCGTACCAGTTCATATACATTATCGTATCAGAGCTAAATTGTCGTATGGGTTAAGGTATATTGTTGTACAACATTTCACACCAAAATTTTAATTATCGTATGGGTTTTTGCAATCAGGTTTTAAGGTTTTTTGCCTTAAAATTTGATTAACGCTCACCCTAATCTCTATTGTTTTCTGGTGCATGATTATTTTTAGACAACCTAACACTCTTTGTAGGATGTATGAAGAAGACTTGAGCATAAAAACTGGCCTATTCTTGACCTCTTCTTGTCTTGACTTCTAAGCCCTTGTTTGCAAGAAACCCTTCAGAAATCGCTTGTCAAAGAACGCTCAATCAAATCATAATTTTTGACATGTGGTTTTGCAGGTTGCCAAAATATTCATCGAGCAAATATTATGTTTTCTTAGAATCTCTTTTTCATAGGCACATAGCTAATTAGGTACATGTGGTTATTGCCATTGTGGCAGATATTTAGGAGATTATGTTCTTCTCTTTTTAAGAGAATCAAAGAGCCATAAGGTATCTTCCTCCTGCCAGTATTTGTACTGTCTCTGGATTAATTATGTTTTGCATGTCTTGGATAGGGAAAAAGACAAGGTTAGGGAATTATGCTCTTCTCTTTCAGAGAATCAGAAACCCAGATCCTGTGGTCCCCAACCTCACATTTCATTTAAACCTTTGGAGGGTCTTTCGGTTGAGGTAAAAATCTCCCAGGATCGACCCAAGTGAGGAAAAGTCTTAAGCTGACTCTTCCACCCCACTATAAAATTTGACACTTCCTTGAGATTAAAGTCTCAGGAGACATGATTGTGCTTGTTCTTAGAACCATGAGTTGATCTCTTCCATGAACATGCTTGGATTTTGTGTAGAGCGGAGCTGCTTAAAACTTTCTTGTGAGACTACACAGGTCTGAGTACTCATAGGGCTATATGCCTCAATCCTGCTTGCGGGACTATGGGAGACAGTTGTGAATGGATGCCTTGATTAAAAACCTAAGCTAGTTTGCTACCGATCTACCTCCAAAGGATTTGTAGTGCTTGTGTGAAATGAATAGTAATCACCCTAAGAAATTTGTCATATCGAACCCTCTTTGATGTTACTACTCGGCTAATATGACCTCCAACATCCATTGCGTGTTGTTGGATTGTCATATTCTGAGGAGTCATTGAGTGTGTTCCTAAGTCAACGAGTAAGTAATACATCTCTTCTCCTAGTTAGGTTAAGCTAGGTGTGTTTGATTCTTTGAGTCAGTTCCCACATGTTTTATGTGATTGTGAGCCTATTTCTATGCTAAACATCCTCAGACAATCCAAATCACATAGATCCTAAGAACTGGAAAGTAGATCTGAAAAACCAATTGAGACCAAAAACACCAAAAATCTCAAAAAATTGAAGCAAATTCATTTTCTGGTGTAAACTGTCATCCTGCCCCAGCAATTGTCATATGACAATTGCTCAATTTTCCCAAGTGTCATATCAGAACCCCCCAAGTGTCATATGAGAAGCAGTATATTATCATACGAGAGTTGTAAAAAATCCCAAGAAAAAATTAATTCCTAGTGTCAATTGTTGTACGAGCTTCTAGAGTGTTGTGTTAGGCCCGATTTTGTGTTGTACGAGCATGCATACTATCGTATGACTTTTTGCACAAATTGTCAAAAAAACCCTAATTTTGAGAGAAATCCAGTCAACCTTCAGCTTTGGTCAAAATTCTGTCAGAAAATCCACTGTGTCAAGTATAGAGTAGAGAAACAGTGATCCATCTCATTTTCCCAAAGTGGTCTATTTTTACTCGATTCATCATCCTATTGATTAATTTGAATCACGTTTCATCCTGTGTCAAAAACCTTATTAAAGAAACCCAATCTGTCATCATACCTCAACAGCTAAGTATTGTGAATTCATGTCCACCATCCTTTGGGCGTCTACCCATACATCTCGAACACAGTATCCTTCACTTATGTCCAATCTATCTTTTCATCAACAATCCAATCCAATCTTGACAAGGTTGCATCACTTGATCTTTCCTGAATCAGATTATCATCTAGTTGTCTTATCTTGCTCCAAGATTCACCTTAAGGTTAATGGTGTAAACTAGAGCCTCTTCCCATGGAAAACTGAGAGAAGACCCAAAGACATCACATTCATCTTCTCTCATTGTTCAGTCTCTTCATCAACCCTACGATCTTGATCTTTACAAAGAAGACGAACTAGGTAATTTGCGCTTAAAGAAAGGTCACACACCTCCTCCTGAATCAACTCCTAAAGATAATCAATATGTTGATATTCCTCAAAGAGCAGCTAGCCACGGCTCACAAGGCCATGACTCTGATGAAGGTAGGCCTCAAGATCCCACACCTTCAGAAATTGCACACTACCAAGATTACGATCTCTTCAAAAGGCTCATGAAACACTTCCTATGAGAAGACAAAGAGACGTACTTTCTTGAACTAGCCCAACAAGGGGCTAAACTTCCTCAAAGCTTTAATGTTGAAAACATCATAACACAAGAGGAAGAAACCCATATCACTGCTATGATGCGACAGATGCATGCTATGCAATTCAAAATCAACAAATTGGAAAAAGAGAAAGAACCCAAATAATTCTCTATGGATGTCCTATGTCCATTTCCATTTGATCGAAGCATGTATATGCCACCATTCCCTAAAGGGGTGGAACCACCGAAGTATGACAAATATGATGAAAATCCAGATCCTCAAGATCATGTCAGAGAGTTTTGCACTCTATCCATGGAGTTCATGCATGAACCAACATTATTAATGGGTCTCTTCCAACGATCTTTGGGAGGGGAAGCCATCAACTGGTTCTCCAAAATACCTCCAACAATAGAAAATTTTGAGGAGTTTATCAAATTGTTCTATCAATAATACTCCTACAACATCCAGGATCCGGTCACAATGATCAACATTTGTAACTTAAAACAGAAAATAGGAGAACCATTTTTGACATTCCTCAAACGCTCGAGGAAGAAGTTCTCGCTATATCCTCAAGAAATTTTGAAAAAAGAGAAACTAGAAATCTTCATCAATAATCTAATTCTGGAAATCAACTATCATCTTCAGATGCAAAATCATATTTTATTTGACAAAATGGTGGATAGTGCAATGAAAATAGAGGATGTACTTGTTCACAAAGGGGATATCATGCTTTACAAAGAAAATAAGTATGATTCAAGTTCCAATTCGCATGATAAAGGCAAAGTCAAATTTTGGAACAAGAACAAAAATGTTGTCACAGATGGTGTTGTTGATCACATCAGTTCTCCACCCAAAGCACCAACATTTAACCTCACAACTAGCACTCAAGCCATAAAAGCCTCAGAGAAACAAATAAATGAGCTTTCTAAAAAGTCAAATGAGTACAAACCATGGGTTACAAAACCAAAATGTGAGTTCACCCCTTTGGGTGAGTCCTTGGAAGTCTACCATGAGAACCTTATTGGAAAATAATATCATCATGTTACCTAAGATAAAACCATATGACCCAGAAATTAAACCTAATTGGTTGAGTGAGACCAATTTCTATGATTTCCACCGAAACAAGGGTCATAAAACCAACAATTTCATGTGTCTAAAACATCTTATTCAAGATAAAATCAACACTGGAGAAATTGTAATTAACAACCACAAATCCAATAATGATCATACAGCATTCATGAAACCTTTTATGAAATATACACAGGGAGAATCATCATCTTCCAAACCAAATGTGGGTGCTACGGCCAACTACACATACTCTGGTAACAAGGATGTCATCAACATGGTAGAGCCATGTACATCTCAGCACTGCAATATCATCACCATTGTCAATAAGGACAAAGAGAATAGGTCAGCTTATGCAATCACTCAATCTCAAGCTCAGGTAACTCTTCTAGGACCAAACTCAGGTTCATCAAATACCCCAAAGGTGCCATTCAATCTTGCATCTGCGACTAAGCAAAGGCATACATCTAAATCTTCCAATTCTAAAGAGTCCAAAATGACATCATCAGGATACAACATTATCCAACAACTCCAACACACCAATGCGAAAATATATATATTCGAGTTACTTTGAATTTCTCCTGCTCATCAAGTTGTCCTAGACAAAGCTCTCATCAATTCTAATGTTCTAGAGAATCTTGATCTTGATCGATTTTAGACCATGGTGGGTCATTTAACTTCCCCTCAATATATTTCCTTTTCAAAGGAAGATGACAACTCACTGAGTCATTCACATAACCAGCCATTGCATATTGAAGTCCTAATTGAAAACCATCGTGTCAAGTTTGTTTTGATAGATGGAGGAGTTGGTCTAAACATTTGTTCCTATAAATTGGTTACACAAGTGGGATTGTCAAAAGATGTTATTGATCCTAAAAAGAAAATAATGATAAAATCATATGATGAGAAAGAAAGATCCTCAAAAGGAGTCATTGTGCTACCTATCAGAATAAGACATGTCATCAGAGATATGACTTGTCAAGTAATGGATCTCCCACTAGCCTATAACATCCTTTTAGGAAGGCCCTGGATTCATGAAATGCAAGCTATTCCATCAACATACTACCAATGTGTCAAGTTTCCCTATGATGGAGTAGAGGTCTCTATACCAGCAGACATGTCAGCATCTTGCAATGCTTCGAAGGAAAGTGTCGACAAGCTTGTCCCACACAACAGAGAGTCTTCTACCAAATAGAGTGACATAGCATCCACATCCAAGATGGAAGACATAGAAAAAGAAATCAAAATCAAAGATATAGGCATGGGAGAATACACAATAGAACCATTTATATCTCTTACATCTCTTCCGCCTTCACCTAAGTCGTATGGACAACCTTCAGAGAAAATGAAACCTGCAACTAAAGAACCACATGTCATCTTTAACAGGAGTTTCATCACGGAACAGGTGTCCAAACAAGAATCCGATGAAGAAGAAGTTGTACTTGCCTCATTATACAAAGATGAATCTTAGTCATAAACGGTCCAAAAATGTGAATCTAAGTCACTCAAGGTTCCTTCAAAATCTTATGGACTAGGACAAAAACTAATTTCCAAGATTGGATACACTGGAAAAGGACCTCTATGAACAAGGGGAAGAGGTATCATCAAACAGGTTGAGCACTGTGGATGAACAAATAAAGATACAACATGCATAGGTTATCAGAAGAAACCTTTCCATCTCAGTAGTAATTCTTCTCATGTCATAGAACAAATAGAACCAGGGATGGATACTCATGAAGAAGAAGAAATATACCATGAAGGCAATGATGATTCAGATCAAACAAATATTTTTCCTTATGACCGTATCTCTTAGAACATACTAGATCTTCTCAATGATGATCAGAAACCTAAAGAAAGAATCAATGTGGTAGACACACAAGAACCTACTACTTCAAAAAAACTAACTAATCTAAAAGGAGAAACATCCCTCACTATAGCTGAACATCTGGGACACTCTAGTGATTCTAAGACTGATTCTCATGAATATGAATTCCATTCAAACTCTAAAGGCAACCTTTCTTGGAGAATTTTCCCTGATTTCACACATGTTCTTAACTTTCCCAGAGATCCTAATGAGGAATCTAATGGTTGTGAATGGGGAGTCATTCCAGAACCAAAAGAAGATAATCTCATAATAGATAAACATATCGATGTTATTCACCAATACACACCTATGCCCGATGTGAGTCTAGAACTAAATGGTAAACCTCATGAGTCTGATTCACTTATTACTAACGTAGGATCCAACGATGATGTTGAGGCACTTAATGAACTAAACATCCTAAGAAGTCATATCACCTTCGAACTTGAGAGTCAGATCAGAACCAATGATGACAACACTGTGTGTGTAAACACCATCATCCAATCCTTCCCTACACTTACTATCCAACATCCCAAACTTATTGTCCGGACATCTAATGACCTGAGCCAAGACATCCATACTTTCCGAATAGACTATGCTTTAGCATGCTACCTGAATGTGGTTGAACTCAACAAATTCCATCAGTGAACCTAGCATCAGCATGATAGAGTTGAATATCAAATATCTTAGTCAAAAAAATAAGAACAAAAGAAACAAGATCTCTAAGGGTGAAAACCACTATGTGGCAGTCTTAGAGCCAAAAATAGTAAAAACAAAAGACATATCCGAAGGTGAAAACCTCTCTGAGGCACCCAAGGATGAGATATTTGATGTTCTTTCGAGTAATTTATAGGACAAATCACCAATTTTGATAAAACCAACTCAGTCTATCAATTTGGGTACAACAGAAGAACCTCAGTTGATTCATGTTGCACAATCTCTATCAAAAGAAGGGAAACGGGCATTTACCAAATTCTTAACAGAGAAAAAGATCAACTTTGCATGGAAGTATTTAGACATGCCCAAATTGGATCCTAACCTGATCATGCATCATCTCTCTATCGCTCCAAGAGTTAAACTAATCAAGCAAAAGTTGTGAAAAATGAACCCTCATGTTGCACTCCTCATCAAAGCTAAGCTAGACAAATTACTTAAATCCGGATTTATCTGAGTCATAGATTACACTGAATGGATATCAAACATCGTTCTAGTGTCAAAAAGAGATAAATTTATATGAGTATGCACTAATTTCAAAGATGTAAATAAATGATGCCCTAAGAATGATTTTCCACTACCAAACATCGATATGATAGTGGACATGACTGCAGGATTTGAAATATACTCCTTAGTCGACGGATTGTCTGGATACAACCAAATAAAGATAGTTCTAGAAGATCAAGAGAAGATAACTTTCACCTATGCATGGGGTACTTTCTGTTGGAATATAATTCCATCTGGTCTTAAGAATGCTGGTGCAACTTATCAAAGAGCCATGACATCTATCTTTCATGATATGATGCATAAAAACATGGAAGACTATGTGGATGACACATTGGATAAATCAATGAAGATATTTGAATACCTATTTGAATTGGGTACAATACTAGAAAAAATTAGCCTCTGACTAAATCCTAAGAAATGTGCCTTTGGTGTCACTTCAGGAAAGCTCCTAGGATACATTGTTTCAAAGAAAGGAATCAAAGTGGATCTGGCAAAGGTCAAAGAGATCATGGAGATGCAACCTCCTAAGAACATAAGTCAAATGCATACTTTGCAAGGAAGGATACAATCTATCTTACGCTTCATCTCTCAATTAGCTGACATATCACAACCTTTCACTAAAACATTGCATAAAGGTGTAACTTACAATTGGAGTGAAGAATGTGAGAATAATTTCAATCACATCAAGCAATACTTGGCAAATCCACCAATTCTCATGCCTCCTATTTAGGGAAAGCCATTGATATTGTATGTCTCCGCAATAGATATATCACCAGGGGCATTTTTGGTGCAACATGATGAGAATAAATGGGAAAGAGCTATCTACTATATCAGCCAAACCTTGGTGGCTTATGAAAAGAACTATTCTATGATCGAGAAGGCATGTCTAGTTGTGATCTTTGCATCACAAAAACTAAGGCACTACATGTTAGCTCATACCACACACTTAGTAGCGAAGATCGATCTACTAAAATATTTGTTAAGTAAAGCTACTCTCACTGGTAGATTAGCGAAATGGGTTATGCTGCTAAGAAAATTCAACATTGAGTATGTTGAAAGAAAGGCCATCAAATAATAATTCATCACAGATCAACAAGTTGAAGCTCCAATGTTTGATGAACAACCAATGTAGATGGAATTTTTAGATTCCTTTATCATGAACCTATCCTCCAGAACGTAGTGGTTATTCTTTGACGGGTCTTATACATAAAATGGATCCAGAGCTGGTATATTGTTAATCACACCACAAGCTTACTCCATTCCAAAAGCATTCTGCATCAAATTCTCTTGCACTAACAACATAGCAAAGTATGAAGCTTTGTTAAACAAAATGAAATTGGCAATCGAATGGAGAGTAATGGAATTACACATTCATGGAGACTCTCAACTAGTCATTCACCAAGTCAATGATGTGTATCAAATGAAGGATGAGAAACTCATTCCATACAAGTGAATGGTAGATGATCTCAAGAAGTACTTCATTTTTGTCACATTTCAATAGATAACAAGGCAACTGACACCATGGAAAAACTATCATCTCTACTACAGCAGCCCGAACATGAGCTACGCTACGAGTTCCTAGTGGAAGCATTATCATTCACTGCCTATGATTGCCCAAAAACCTGCATGATCTGCACTATTGTTGGTCATGATTCCTCCTGTTACAAGACCATATATTCCTACCTCCACGATCGAATCATTCTCGATACCTTTAACTATCATGAAAAATGTTACCTTATCCGAAATGCATCACGGTATGTCATCATTGGTAATGATCTATACAGACGAAGTCTAGATGGTACACTTCTTAGATGTTTAGAATGATAATAATCACAACATGCATTAGAGGAAGTCCATGATGATATTTGTGGGTCACATTCCAATGGTCTAACATTAGCTCAAAAACTCATTAGGGCAGGGTACTATTGGCCAGATATGGAAAAAGAGGTCGTGAAATATGCCAAGAATTGTCAAAAATGCCAAGTCCATGGTAACTTGATTCACATATCAGGAAGATATTTGATTCCCTTAACAACACAATGGTCTTTTCAACAATGGGCATTTGATCTCATAGGAGCCATATATCCACATCTGTCAAATGGTCATACCCATATCATAATAGCAACTAATTATTTCACAAAATGGGTTGAAGCAGTTCCATTGATACAAGCAACCGAAAAATATATTTCAATGTTCATCTTGAACTATATTATTTACCAATATGGTATCCTGCACTCCATCATCATTGATAGCAGAGGCCAATTCAAAAACAAGGACCTAGACTCCTTATGTTCCAAATTCAAGATCACTCAACATTGGTCATTTTTTTACAATCCACAAGGGAATGGACAAGTTGAAGCATCCAACAAGAACTTACTAAAAATATTGCACTGCACAGTCAACAAAATGGGGCGAGATTGGCATCTAATGATAAATCTAGCTCTTTAGGCTTACAAAACAAGTATCAGAATGCTCACTAGGGCTACTCCATTCACTTTAGTATATGGGACTGAAGTGATACTACCTATAGAGGTTGAAATCCCATCTCTCATAATCAGAATGTGATGCAGGAGCATCCTGGGTGTAAGAGCAATCTTGCATCACCCAAAAATATTTTTGTTTGCTTTTCAATAAGGGTTATCTTGTGCAGAGCTTCTATTTATGGAAACTTACTATTTTTAGTAAGTTGGTCATATGATCTTAGAATGTTCTGATTTCACATTTGGAGGTTCATCTTAGTCATATCAGCTTGCCAGTAAAGTTTCATTGATAGATCAAGTCTAGCTTTGTAGATATTGAAGATTTTCGGTATTGGTAGCAGGGTACATAAACTTTGAACTCAATTTTGAAGGCTTTAGAGGCCCTAGATGGGGTCAAAACTTTGGTTGAATGACGATTACTTGATTCAGGCGTTGTATAGCACTTTACACCCTTTCCGAAATGGGGTTATAATAGTCAATCAGGTCAACAAGTGATGACTTATGGTCTCCAAAAGTTGGGTCACCTGAAATGGTGAAAAATGATTTTCCTTCAAAAAATTTGTTTGGGTTTCAAAAGTTTTTTTGAGCTGACTCTGATGTACTAAATTGTAAAATAAAATAATTCTAAATTTGGTCAGCCTTATTGGCTAAAATTCTGGAACCTTCCCAGGTGGTGGAAAATTGCCTATATAAGGAAGGCTGTAGTGTTGTCTTAGGCAGTTCAGAGCAGTTCTAGGTAGATCCGGGTAATGATTAGAGGCTTTTTCCTACAAAATATTGTAAGGGGAATGCACATGTGGCTTTGCATATTATAATTCTAAAATTTGTAATTCCACATTTGTGGAGATAATAAGAAGCCCATTTTCTATTCTTGCAAATTGGTGTTGTTTCTCTATTTCTGCTATGTGTTTGTGGTATTAAGGGGAGCATCCTTTATCAAGTGGTATCAGAGTGGGAGTTCCTGAGTGTGTAAACAGATCACTGACTGTGAGGCAGTTTGCACCAGGACCATGGTTAGGGTTTCAACACACATCGCAAAAATGCCTCCATGAAGGGAACATGGCGAAAGAGCTAGTGTTGTAACACTTGAGGTTAGAGCACTCCAAAGAAAAGTGCAAGCATTGCAAGAAGAGATTCATAGAGGAATGAATCTTAATGTCGAAGATGAAAGCCAGGATGAAGCTGAGGGAGAAGGAAATTCTGATCAAGAAGAAGGCAAAATTCTGAACCAGGAGGAAGAAAGACTTTTTTGGGCCATTTCCAAGATTGGGAAAAGACCTAAGACTGAGGTTCCTGCATTTTCAGGAAATCTTAACCCAGAGGAGTTGATCAACTAGATCAATGAATGTGAAGAATATTTTGAGTATGAAGATATTGAGGATCTTGATAGGGTCAAATTCGTGAAGGTCAGACTGAAGGGTCATGCAAAGATCTAGTGGCAAGAGATTCAATTGGAGTGAAATAGAAGAGGAAATGATAAAATCACAAGATGGGATCAGATGGTGGATAAATTGAAGTGACAGTTCATTCCTGTTGATTATGAGCTTGACCTACTGAAGAAAATGCAAAGTTTGAAGCAAGCAGGAAGATCTGTTCAGGAGTATACAGAGGAGTTCTATCAAATCCTCATCAAAATAGGCCATGCAGAAGTTGATAAGGAGAAAGTTGCCCGTTACCTTAATGGGTTAAGGCCGAGCATTCAGGAAGAATTGAATCTGGTTCGAATGAATAGTATTGAAGAGGCATACCAGTTTTCTCTAAAGGTAGAGGAAAAGTTGAACAAGAAGTTTGAGAGTAGACAAAGTGGAAGAGGTCGTGATGGAAGATCTAGTGGATGGTCATATGGAGATCGAAATGAAGATCCAAAAAAGTAGGATGAGGCCAGTAACAATCAAAATCAGAGAGGAGATAATTTCAATCATTTCCATGATCAGAATAATAGAGATTAGAGAGGAAGAGGAAGAGGACAAGGATCTGGAAGAGGAGGCTTCCGTGGAACATGTTTTCATTGTGGGGAAGAAGGTCATAGGGAATTTGAATGTCCTCAATGCCAAGGAAGGACAGATAGGAGAAATGAAGGCCAGGCTAGAGTTGCACATGTTGATGAAGATGATAGATCATCACATTCTAAAGATGTTGAACGAGGAGAAACGTTGATTAACAGAAGAGTCCTGCTAAGTGGTGAGAATGAACCTGAACAAATGAGGAGCCTATTTTGCACCAGGTGCAAGTGTGAGGGTAAGTGTTGTGATGTGATTATTGATAGTGGTAGTACTGATAATTTGGTGTCAGAAGAGATGGTGACAAAGTTGAATCTCAAGAGGCAAAAACATCCACATCTATATCGGGTTGCCTGGGTGCAGGATGACCACAAGGTCATGGTCAGTGAACAGTGCCTAGTGAAGTTCAAGATCAACAGGTACCAAGATGAGGTACTATGTGATATCATATCTATGGATGCATGTCATATATTGTTGGGTAGACCTTGGCAATTTGACAGGTGTGTTGTACATGATGGTCATGTGAATACCTATTCACTGATAAAGGATGGAGTGCGACATAAGCTAAAACCATTGAAAGAAATAGAAGAAAAGGTATGTGGTAATGCAAGAATAACTTTTGTTGATAGAGGAAATTTCTTAGATAGTATGCAGCATGAGCATATGTGTTTTACCTTAATTCTAAAGGCTAGGAAAGAGGAATTAGAAGATGTACCTGTAGAAGTTGCATAATTATTGAATGAGTTTCAGGATATTGTATCCGATAATGTGCCTGATGGATTACCACCAGTAAGAAAGATCAGTCATCAGATGGACTTGATTCCAGGAGCTAGTTTGCCAAATAATGCAGCACATAGAATGACACTAGCAGAAAGTGAAGAGTTGAAGATAGATTTGAAGTTTTGTTCATCACATCATCCATAGATTGTATATGGAAGTAATCTCAGAAATGCATCTGAGTTGAGAAAGATAGATAAAGGAGAGATAAGTAGTGTTGAAGCTGAGTATTTTGCAGAACACTTGAAGAACATCCATGAGGAGGTGAGGAAGCATATTACCAAGATGAATGCGCAATATAAGGCTAAGGTAGATGAGAAAAGAAGGCATAAGGAATTTTAGGTTGGAGATGAAGTAATGGTTCATTTGTGGAAGGAGCGATTTCCAGTTGGTACATATAACAAGTTGAAAATGAAGAAGTTTGGGCCATGTAAGATAGTGAAGAAGCATGATTCAGGAAATGCATATGAGGTTGAGTTTCCTACTGAGCTAAATATTTCACTAGTGTTTAAGATTTCAGATCTGACAGAGTATCATGAGGGAGGTGTTGAACATGAGATCACAGCAACATAGTGGAGTATTCCAATAACCAGTTCAGATATTAAGGAGGTTGAGGATATACTGGATAGTCATGTTGGCAGAAGCACAAGGAACAGGACATATGAAGAATATTTGGTAAAATGGAAAGGATGACCTATTGAAGATTCATCATGGCTAAGGTTAACCATCTTAGTTTTCCTCTTCACACCTGAGTCGTGACAGGGTCACTTCTCAAATTACCCCAAGTGTCTGATGCAAGAACATCCTAGGTGTAAGAGCAATCTTGCATCACCCAAAAATATTTTTGTTTGCTTTTCAATAAGGGCTATCTTGTGCAAAGCTACTATTTATGGAAACTTACTATTTTTAGTAAGTTGGTCATATGATCTCGGAATGTTCTGATTTCACATTTGGAGGTTCATCTCAGTCATATCAGCCTGCCAGTAAAGTTTCATTGACAGATTAAGTCTAGCTTTGTAGATATTGAAGATTTTCGATATTGGCAGCAGGGTATAGAAAATTTGAACTCAGTTTTGAAGGCTTTAGAGGCCCCAGATGGGGTCGAAACTTTGGCTGAATGAAGCTTTTTTGATTTAAGCATTGTAGAGCACTTCACGCCCTTTCCAAAATGGGGTTATAATAGTCAATCGGGTCAATGGGTGATGACTTATGGTCTCCGGAAGTTGGGTCACTTGAAATGGCAAAAAATAATTTTCCTTCAAAATTTCTCTTTGGGTTTCAAAAGTTGTTTTGAGCTGACTCTGATGTACTAAATTGTAAAATAAAATAATTCTAAGTTTGGTCGGCCTTATTGGCTAAAATTATGGAACCTTCCTAGGTGGTGGAAAATTGCCTATATAAGGAAGGCTGTAGTGTTCTCTTAGGTAGTTCAGAGCAGTTCTGGGTAGATCTAGGTAATAATTTGAGGCTTTGTCCTATAAAATATTGTAAGGGGAATGCCCATGTGGCTTTGCATATTGTAATTCTGAAATTGTAATTCCACATTTATGGAGATAATAAGAAGCCCATTTTCTATTCTTGCAAATTGTTGTTGTTTCTCTATTTTTGCTATGTGTTTGTGGTATTAAGGGGAGCATCCTTCATCAAAATGCCTGGTATGGTAACCGATGACGATTACAGAGTATCTAGGTTGCAAGAGCTTGAGCTACTAGATGAGCACATGCAAGTTGCATATGCTCATCTCGGAGTATATCAGAAATGAATGTCTAGAGGCTACAACAAAAAGGTCAGACACATAGAATTTCAAGTTGCTGATCTAGTCTTGAGAGAAAACACTAAAAATCAATCCCATCAAGAACACAAAGGGAAGTTAGAACCCAACTGGCTGGGTCTCTTTGTTTTCATTGCTTCTTTTGGATCTAGAGCCTATCAACTCTCAATGACTGATGGAGAACAGCTTCGAGAATCGATCAATGTTCTTCATCTGAAGGAGTTCTATGCCTAGACATTCAGTATGTGGAAAATGTCCTGAAAAAGAAACTAAAAATCAGATAAAGTCCTAAAAAAATGATCATCCTGGTGAAAGCCTAGCAATAGGCACCTTGATGGTTCAACAAAAAATTAAAAAATTTGAAAAAAAAATAAAAAATAAAAAATGGAAAAATACAAAAAAATTGAAAAGTGAAAAATACAAAAAAAAGAAGAAAAAGAAAAAATGTCTTAGTGAAAACCTGGTAAACAGGCACCTTGGTAGAAAAAATAGAATCTCTACCAAGATGGTGAAAACCTAGCAAACAAGTGCCACTTGCATGAAACACTCCATCTATCAAACCAATCTTGGTCATTTCTTAGCTTTCTGTCCTGCTTTAGCTTGGACATATCTTGTAATTCAATAAGTCAGTCTAGCACAACGCAACAAGAGTCTGAATCCGATCATCATTTCCAACTTGGGGGCAATTAGCATCATATCCTATGGTCCTCAATACCTCAGATAAGTCATATCTAGTCAGTTTCCTTCGATGCTTTATCTGAGTCAATTTGTCTGTCTCCCTACCAGAAAAGAATTTTTGTAACTAACACCAACACAAGCAAACTACAACACTATAAACAAATCAATCTCTGAGATATGTTGAAATATTTTTGTATGATGATTGTTTCACATAATATTTTTGCATATTATGTCCCTTAAGCTAATCGATGATGTCCTTTACCGAATTTAGAAAGACGATGACTGGGGCATAATCTTTTTTTTTTTTATACGTGTAAGTGACAATCTAATTACTCTGAACACTCTGGATTGAACTGGTGTCCACTATAAGTGTCTCCATCATGATTGGATCACCATGTGTACCTCGACCTTTGACACCTAGATGCTTTAAGGAAGTTGGATCTAACTTTGTCTTTTGAGTGATTTCTTACTCCTATTGTGAAATGAGACATTATCCAAGGATGTGAATGATAAAGGGTCACTGAGGGTAACTCACATAGTAACAAGGATGAACTCTTAGCTGCTTGGTGTGTTTGTATGCAAGGCATATTTAGGTCATCACAATGTTTATGCTCTGATGTTTATACAAATTTCTAAATCAAAATGGACATGATATTCAAGTCATCCCAGCTCTTGTGCCTTGGTGCTTATATCTAATCCGACTAAATGTCAATATTCATATGTTCATGGTTGCCTAACCAGTGAACATTGTATCGACATCTGGTGTTACCTAAAATATGCAATAATGAAAAAGACCGACAAAAGATCAATGATTAAGTCCCAGGATTGCATTTCATTTTCATTTTGTATTTAGTCTGGTTGCATGTCTTTCATGGTTTGAATTCAGCATAGCATTTGATGTTCTCAAATTTTCACTTAACACATCACAGGACTGAGGGTAACATGAAGGTCTCTTCAACTGACAAGCAAGCAATCGCCATCTTGGGTTAAATATCCTTTTGACAATGACAGAGCACTTCAATTATTCATGTTCCTGCAAAAACATCATGTGTATCACTGCATTTACATATAACATCATTACATTTTCATAATTATTTCGCATATCCATTTCATACATACATTTGCATCCATTACCATAATAAAGAAATGCATTTTCATAATTCATATAACATTCATCATTGCATCCATATTGCATCACCATGC